>QANT01008741.1:19802-56683 GCA_003254885.1 Purshia tridentata
AAAAAAAAAAAAAACAAAAAAAAACAAAGAAGAACCGAAGATGCCCATGTATGCTTCAAGACCACTAGAACATATCTCATACCCATAACTTCTTTTGGAATTAAAAAATAAAAAAGGAATTTTCTACAAGAAAAAACAGCATTTTTAAGCAAAAGTACTTCATTCCAACAATAAGTGGACTTGAAAGTCAAAAACACAAAATAAGGAAAAATAATGAAAAATAATGAAAAAAAAAAACAGCACCTTGTTGAAGAAACAGATGTCTTCAGCCATTGGTTTTACCAGAAGCGCAGAAGCAGAGTGAAAGACTAAGCAAACAAGGACCACCAAGCAGAGCTCAGAGAGTGCTAGCTGTTCATCCCCAACCTTGTTTGCTGAGCTGTCACTAGACCCTCTCAAACAGAAAAGAGGAGTCAGTCAGAGAGAAAAAGAAGGCAGAGACGAGGGTCTGGGTTTTAGAGCTTTTTCTTTTTGGCCTCGTGAAAAAACACAACAAGGACATGAAAAATTGAACGGCTTGGGTTAGACTTAAGGCCAACTAGGAAACAAACACACAGAAAACAAATCCCACTCCTAGGAGAAAAACTCTCCTTCCTGTTTTTGGTCTCTGTGGGTGTGAAGGATTTCTTTATTTGGTAATAAAGATTTTATTTTTTAAGGTATTTTCTTCTTGCGTTAACTCTTAATTCTATATCTAATCAAATTGTCCTACCCCAAGATGCCGTAACACTGTGTAGTCTTAAAAAAGTCCAAGTTTAAGCCAACAAAAGCACAGGACTTGAACTTGAAGCGTGTGAAGAGAAAACAGAGTACGGGCCAAAGAAAAAAAATTAAAATTAAAAGAAGAAGAGGATAGAGAGTTGGCACTTGGCAACGATCTCTGTTCTTTATAGACTTTGACTTTTGTTTGATTATGATGGGTCTATAAATTAACACAAGTATAATAAATCCCAAATTTGTTTATATACCAGAAACAAATATAATATAATTAAGGGATTTCTTTTAATGAACTGAGTGTTGGAAAAATAGAGGTCTAATTACTATATTTATAGATAAATGCATAAACAATTCAATGCTAATTTAATGTATACTCGTAGTATAGCTTTTAAACAAAAAAAGGAAAAGGGTTTAAAAAAACCTTAATATTAGATCGAGGCTAGTATTTGATATTATGTTCTTACCCTTCACTGGTGCCTCAAGGTTTGAATTGGCAATCATCTCACATGATACAATGCTCTTTCTTCTTGCGAAAGTAGCACTGCAATTGACAAGAAACAATGAACACGAATATGTTGATTTTTATAAATAAGTAACTTTGAATAAAACACAAATCACTTTTGCTCTCTTTTCTCTCTTTTGTCTCTACTTTGAAATGACAATGAGTTGAGTATAGACAAAAGATGAAGTACGGGTGAGCAAAAATCGATTCAGACCGTCCAACCCGACCACCAATGGATTGGTTAACGAGTTGAACTCTCAAATAACGGATCAAAACTTACCCGCCCAATCTGGAAAACAAAATATAATATAGAAAAGGGTTTTGAATTAACCTAACTTCAAAATGGAAGTTTGGTTATAATTTACATTTGTAAATAAGATGCAAATTGCCAAATCCTTTTCTTAATTTTGATTTTCTATGATTGGCAGGTGATATGACCCGAACATATTAGCATAACTCATTGAATTAAAGCTTAACACAACACACCTAAACCTCGTTTGGAACGGTTAAATAAATGAATTAAATTAAGTCATTGTTTTGGATTACATGAGATATAAATTGGAGTGGATTACTATTTTGGACGATATAAAATTTAGATTAGACTATATTATATTTTGGAATAAATGAGATAAGATTGGACTGAATTCTTAAAGTACAATGATTTGTTTGGTGAGGTAATTAGCCTAATCGTCGACGTCCAACAAATTTTATAATTAAAAGTCTAATAAATAACTAAGTCAAATAAGGATTGCTCTTCTTTTTTTTTTGGTTGAGCATTCAAATGCTCAAACGTTCCTTGAATGCGCTGAAAAAATTGTTTTTAAAATCGTAAAACTTTCACATGTTGATTATGAATAAATTAAAAATGTATGAAAGTTGAAACCCCCGTAAAATTATAATATTTAATTGTAATTTACTGATTCGAATTTGAGATATTAAATTGGCTAAATTGTACTTCAGTCTTGTGGTTTGATCATTTTTCAATGTGATCCATGTGGTCTGAATTTTTTCTTAATAATGCCCATGTCATTAACCTTTTTTTTTAGTTATTGAGGAGCATAGTTATACATATACAACCTCTTTGATACCATTAAAGAAACTAAATTATTTAACTCAAAATCAATTAGCCATTAAATGAAAAGACTCAAGATTTTATAAATTATTATACAAAACTTTATTCATCCAATGTGGAATACTCGAAACAATTACCTTTTCTCTTTTTCTTTATATCTCTCTACTCCATTGTTCATATTATTTGGCCATTATATGTCTTCAAATTAATTAATTCACAAACTCAAATCCTTACTAGATCACTTTCGAATAATGGTATTATATGATAGGTACTTAAAGAGACTTCGAAGATAAAATTAAGAAGATCAATAATAATGAAGATTTTTTTTTTTAATGAGAAAGAAAAAATAGCTGGCGGGAAAAGGAAAGGGATGATGATTGATTGCATAAAAGCTAAAGAATAGCCAGCTACCAAACTAATTAATGTTGCTGCATTAATTATAGCATTCTAATTTTGATTTCCTGTGCATTTGGCTATTAAACTTTGGTGATGAATCTCAAATCATCCTTTAATGTTGAAAAGATAAAGGGGGTGACTAAATTTTCTGTATACTTGAAAAAGTAAATTTAAAGTGCATCAGCACTTTCACATTGTCAAACCATTGAAATGATTAGTTCTAGAAGTGCTCATTGCTTCCAATTTAAAAACTAGACTTATGATTTTGCTATCAAATGACATTTTCTCTTCCAATATTTTACCACTTATAAATAATTTTCACGCGTCAGAACTTGGAAGTCTTGGTATATATCTACCACTCGGACAAAAAGAAAACTTAGAAGTCTTTGTGTAGATGAATATTTTAAACTCTAGAATTTAATGACCTAGAATTATTTTGTATAAACAATACACTGCTATTTATATTTTTCATTAGATTTTCACAAGAATATATAAAAAGAAAAGTTTTGATTTCCCTAGCTTATTATGCATTTGGAGGAGATCACTCTAATATTTAATCCCATTTCAGATAAACTCATCAATATCTTTTAACTATGACTATATATTTATTTGGTTAAAAGTTATACAACCAAATGGTTTCTGATTGAATTGATTTTTTGTAGAGATAAGTTTTAATTAGTGAGACAAAAATGAAATTGTTCCAAACTTGAGTATGCATAATGGAACTATAATTTTTTACGGCATTAATAACAAGATTGGTCCTCAAACTTGAGGATGCAAGCATTTTCCCATCAATATTCATTCCAATCACGTGTCTTTTTTATCAGCCCTACTTCAAAAATGAAATCAAAGAAATAAAAGTTGTAGCCTTCACAAACCAGCCACATGCATTACGTTTTTCAAGATCGAAGACCCAATTTATTGACTTATAATATGAATATCAATGTTCCCTTAAAATTGAAGTGTCTTTCAAATTTCGAGATGAGTACGTTATACTGAAAGAGCAATTATACAAGGAAAAAGATACAAGACATGGATATCATATGAAGGAAATGTGAAGCCCACTATGAATAGTTTATGAAAAATTGACAACCAAGTCTGGTTTGATATTATATTATATTGTTGTTGAAGAATCGACCAGTACTTAATTATTGTCCACACTGGCCATTGCTTGCATTTTAAACCATCTCCATTATTGTCTTGGCAAAAAAGGGAGAACATAATAAGTTAAAGTGGAAACTAGCTAGGTCACTTCTAGCAAGGAAGGATATGAAATTTAAACGTCAACCATTACTTGTTAGTTTGGTTTGTCATGAATTAAATATTAGTGCCCAAATAAGAATGCATGAAATATATAATACTCTTCTTGAGTCTCTCGTCGTCTATAAAGATAAATTACGAAGTCATAGCCATACTATATATACTTCAAATATTGGTGCTTTGATTTGATAAGAATAGATCACTACAAAACTTACTTATTAGAAGCCCATGGCCTAACTCAACTCCAAAGGTGTTAAAAATAGCCAAAGGGCTGCCAAACCAGACCATACCACAAAACGCATATCAAATTTCTAAACCTGCTCTAATGCTATGTTAGAAGCCCCATGAACTTAGCTCAATCCCACAAACATGCTCCAAATGTGAAGATTGTCCAGTACTTATAATAACATAGCCAAGTAGATATCTCCTTAACGACGTGAGACGACATCTAACACTTGTAAGTGAATGCCAAAGTTCGTATTTTAGCTAAAAATGTTTGATCCCTCAATGTGAGTAGAGGGATCCATATTGAGGTCAATCGGGTTTTGTTGTTGATTTTTTTTTTTTTTTTTTAAGAAATGACTAAATGTTTGATGAAATGCCTAAATATGCCCTGTTGATGTATTTCATTAGTTAAGATCGAGAAGGCTAAAAGCACATCATGTCAAATTGTTCCAAATATGCCCTTGAGAGGGGGTTGGAGGCATGTGTTTTCCTATTATAAATATGTCATGACCTCCACTTGGCTTCAGCTTAAAAGAGAGAAGGGACTGTCAGGACACGTGAGTGGAAAATCCAGCTTCTGATAACAATGGATGGTTATGGAACACAGCTTGAAATTTGAATACAATTCATTACCAATATTCACTAAAAGACAACTTATACTGGTGGCAGTGGCAGTGTGGCCCATCTGTAGTTAGGCTTCGAGAATCATTGACTGCACAGCCCATGACTCATGACTCATGAGTTCCCCCCACCTGCATTTCAATGTGCCTAGCTCACTATATTATTCCACTGTCTAACAATTAGTACATTCATTTGATGAAACTAGAAGTTACTCCAATTGGCTCAAATCATATAAACAGAGTGATTAGCTCTAACCTCAAATCAGTTGGACCAGTCAATTTGACAAAAGTATAAACTAAGTAATTAGCTTTTGTTTAAAGTATAAACAAAAGTCGATTTGACTGGCTGATTTTGTAGTTAAAAAAATTACGTTTTTTGTCTTTCTAATTAAAGCATCCTTAATTCATTGGAGTGGAACTTTGAGTACGTTGATGTGAACTTTGGATTGAGTCAGGACTCCTTCATGTGTGACAGTGTGAAGTTTGGGAGTTAGGGTTGGGCCAAATACCATTTAAAAGTGTACTATCCTTTGGTCCATTGGAGGTCCAATGGGCTTCTGGGCCGTTAATCGTCCGTACAGCCCACTAATAAGATTTGCTCTAACTCCTTTTGAATTTGGAAATTTATGAGCAGCAGCAACCAAAAGAAGGTCAAATTAATGCATTATATTTATAAGCTTTGATTATAGTATAATATAATTATACAATTAAGGTAGGAAAATTAATAGAACTTTTTGATTAATGTCCTTCTGAAAGATGTGATCACAAACAATCATTAATTAATTAATTAAGCAGACCACTAACGTACTCTTTGTTGCTAATTTATTACTAAGCATTTCTTATAGCATTAGCTCATTACCTACCTCAGATTTCGTGTGGGTTTACATTTTATAGAAAAAACCTTAACATAATCTCTGGTAAGTTAATAATCTTGCAGGATTTTGGTTTTCCTTCATTACATGATGAACACTTACTTGGACTTGACGACTTCTTGTGTGGAATATTACACCCAACCTCAAGAGAGAGAGAGAGAGAGAGAGAGAGATATGTGACAAGATTTCCTTTAAAAAAATAGGCACCTGAAATTAAAAGAGAGCGCAAGTATTATTATAGTTAAGTGACTGGACCTACTCACCCAACTTTATCAAATCTTAAAAGTCTTGGCAGGTAATTTGGATTTGTGATCTAACATTTTCTTCCTATTGACCATAAATTCTTGTTAAATGGGAAAAGATTTGTATAAAAGACTTTACGTGGCAATTTTAAAACTTGGTAAACTAAAAAAATAGGCTAAACTCAAAATGAGACAAAAATAGACTATTGTCTAAATAAGTGTATATTTGTAAGAGTAATTACAACTTACGTCGATGAGATTTGGAGTGTTTTGCAACTAGCTTGCACCTTTTCATTTTAATTTTTTTTAATTTAGTACCTAATGTTTTGATTTACTTATAATTGATTATCGCATTCTACCTTACCGTCTAATTAAACGTTAAATGATGATGTGGTTATTACGGGTCCAACCTTTTTGCTAACCTATAAGGCCAAACGACTTCCCAAAATGCCCCATAGGAAGTGCTTCAATTGATTGATATGAAATTTGGTTTTTGAGTGACCTCCCAAAGTCCATATCAAACTTGATATTCCGAAAATGCCAATGAAGTAAGGTCGTTTGGCTTTACATGTCAGCATAGAATTCGTAATTGCCACATTATCAATTAAGACAGATGATAGTTGTCAATTGTAAGTAAATTAAAACATTAAGTACTAAATTGAAAAAATTGAAATGATACACTGTAAGTGTAAAACTCTCTAAATTTGAGGAGCGTAAGTTGTAATGGATTCTACTTTTAATGTTGATATATTAAATAAAACAGACGAATAGTTATGGTGCGAGGAAGAAGTTGCAAAAGAAAAATAGTACGTACAAAGCATAATGGCTCGTTTTATTTGATATAAGATCATTCCGTCTAATCGGCTAGGACATATGCTTTATGGATTTTCTACTTGCAAACTCACAAAAAACCCCAATGGCTCCAAGTCCAAGATATAGCGATCACCTTTAAATTCAAATGGTCAAAAAATAGTTTTACACCATACCAACACACAATATTAAATTGACCAAGCACTTATGAGTACGTCATCATATTCCATCGTGCACATATATAGCTTCATACATATGCTCTAATACTAGCACTACTAACTAGGGTTGATCCATCACCATATACAAGCTTGTCCTCAAGTACACCAACAAAACTCTCCCATATATTTTTTTCTGTTTCCAACTTCAACAAATCGCCATTAATGGCAGCAAGAACCTCATCCCACAAAACACTTCCACCTCCAAGATATGGGAACCTCATAACCATTCTAAGTATAGACGGAGGTGGAATCAGAGGAATCATTCCTGGAGTTCTTCTTGCATACCTTGAATCTCAACTTCAGGTAAGAAATTAAATATATATGTCCCAAGACTAATAATGGAAATCCTTACCAAAGATACATTGTTGATATATATGTGGTTCTAGCTCTCTGAATTGAAGCTTAATTACATGCCATATGGGTGGTAATAATTAGGAGCTAGATGGTGAAGATGCAAGGCTTGCAGATTACTTCGATGTGATTGCGGGGACAAGTACAGGTGGTTTAATTGCAGGCATGTTAGCAGCACCAAATGAAAGCAATAGGCCACTTTTTGCTGCTAAAGATATTGTTCCATTTTACCTTGAAAATTGTCCAAAAATATTCCCACAATCAAGGTACGTAATATTCAAACTATGCAAATTGACAACTTGCTAGACTCATCAAATTTGATTAATTATCTATTTATATTCATCATATAAAGTGATATATTTTATTTTAAATGAATGTAGATTTAATTTGAAATAAGTAACATACGGTGCACATATTTGATAACCTTGGCATTATCGATGCTTTATTGGTGGTGATCACTAAACCTCTTTTTGGGTAATACTCAAACATATATAGGGGACCGTGTGCCACAGTTACAGATCTTGTTAAAGCTCTAACTGGACCAAAGTATGATGGAAAGTATCTCCGCAAGCTAATAAGAGAAACACTAGGAGACAAAAGGTTGGACCAAACCTTGACAAACGTGGTTATTCCAACTTTTGACATCAAGAAACTTCTGCCTGTCATCTTTTCCTCTTTTCAGGTTGCATCCTAGCTTATCAATTTTCTTTTTTTCTTTTTATGGAATACATATATATTAATGAACTAACCCAATTATGAAAATTCAACAATATAATGTGGAATTGATTTATTTTTTACCGACCAACCCCATATTAATAAACAAGACTTCGATCTTATTTTTTTTTTTTTTATGAATTAATTAGGTGACAAGCCGTCCGGTCTTGAATGCTCTAATTTCAGACATCGGCATTGGTACCTCAGCAGCGCCAACTTACTTTCCTGCCTACTATTTTGAGAAGCATGATCAACAAGGGAAATCAGAAGAATTCAACCTCATCGATGGTGGCGTGGCTGCTAATAATCCGGTGATACGCTTATCAAATATCTAACATGTCATGAATTTAGAAATATAATATAACATGTCAGATTGACTTGCAAGAGAAAAATTATCCATTTAATATGTAACATAACTAGTATTATTAGCTTAATTAATAGCTTGTTTGATGATTAATTCCTGCAGGCTTTGGTTGCCATTAGCGAAGTGACAAAAGAAATTACGAGGCAGAATCCAGATTTCAAGGAGATTAAGCCGCTGGAGTACGATCGTTTTCTGTCGGTCTCACTGGGTACAGGTTCAGACAGGAGTGAACTGAAATACGATGCTAAGAAGGCTTCCAAGTGGGGAGTTATAAGCTGGTTATACAATGATGGGTTTACTCCTTTGTTGGATTGTTATGGTGAAGCAACTGCGAATTTGGTTGATTACTACAACTCTGTTGTTTTCCAAGCTCTTCATTCTGAACATAGCTACCTCAGAATTGATGTAAGTTTTAATTCATTTCTTTCACATATTTTCCTCATGTTATTATTATACGATAGTAGAGCCTATTTGGGTATTTTGTTGGGAAAGATATTGCCTAATACAAGGCCAATGAATTATTCGATAATCTTTAGATTGACTTTTCTCACTCTTGTCTAATTAAAATAAAATAATAAAATAAAGTGAATAGCAACAAATAACTAGGTAAGAAAAAGAAATGAGACACCAAATTTAACCGTGGTTTGGCAATATGCCTACATCCACAAACAACAATAATAATTTCTTTCATTATTTAAACAATCTCACCAAAGTAGCTATTACAATCTCTTGTATTCTCTCAAGAAGATCTCGTTTCTTACTTAATTAAGGTTTGTCGCTCAATTCTTACAACTGAGGCTCTCCTTAATTCTCAAACTCTCTCTGAAAGTTTGGATGCCTTAAGAATGCCTTCTCTGGCGTTATTGGCTTGCTTACAATTGCAAGACTCTGATGCCTTTATATAGGCAATTGACTTGATGGCGTATTGGTAATATATTGATAGTTGAAAGCTAAGTCCAACCTTTCCATATTATACGTTGAATGTTTGCATACCATTTAATGGATTGTTTCTTTTACTTTCAACCATTGTTGCACCAACCTTAGCTATACCATATAGCTAGCTCACATTTGCATTGAATAGGCCCCCAATAGTAAAATTGATTTCCTCATCTGCTAACTTTTACCCCGACATGGTTCACTTCTTCTATGCATGTGTTCGATTACTAACATATATGAATTTCTCCTCCACTAAAGAGGGGTACTATTGGGGCCCATCATATCTTTGGTAAACGATTTTTATAGCATTTGAGATAAATAGACAAAAGTGTATTTTTGGGTTACAAAAACACTTTTTAAGTATTGCCTTTTGATTTATAATAGCACTTTTATGTTTTATCAGTTGCCTAATATTGTTGAATGCCAAATCAGGAGGACACACTAACGGGAAATCTAGCCTCAGTTGACAAAGCAACCAAGGACAACTTGGAAAATCTAGTGGAAGTAGGAAAGAAATTGCTCAAGAAACAAGTTTCACGCATGAATTTGGATACGGGCCTCTATGAACCAGTTGAAAATGCTGGCACCAATGAGCAAGCACTTCAAAGGTGCCTTCTACTTGTCAAACAATTTTCAAGTTTTTCTTCTAATTTTCAGTATTTTTTATATGATATCCACCAGATAAATAGCTTTATTTTCATGAATTAATAGTCGTCGTCATCATCATATTAATGCATGCAGGTTTGCAAATTTACTTTCTGATGAAAAGAAACTCCGGGAGTCAAGATCACCTAACGCCAAAGACAAAAAGTAACAAGCTTTAAGTTGGGCTTATATTTCTAGCATGCTTGAATTTGGAGATACATATTTCCTGAAAAAGGAATTTGGAAATTTATTCATTTATGAACTATTTATTGGTGGACTATGACAATCTAGCTAGTTGATTAGTCTAAGGAGCTGTTGATTGTATTTTCTGTTCTTTGTTATGAATGAAATATAAATATTTGCCAAGACATCAAAAAGCAAAATGTTTTTCAAATGAAAGGGTAAGGTTGTAAGCTAAAACAGAATTAAATCAAGAACGAGGAGTAGTGAGCATTGACCCACATTCCCATCAACCACTAAACCAATCCAATTATCCAACTGTGTTTTATTATTTTTCGATCAACCAATTCAGATAGAATTCCCATATGATAATATACAAAAGAACAGCCAGTATAAGTGTTAACCAGACTTGCTATCGTACCTCAGTTTGCAACTATGTGTATAATCTACCTCCATGGGAAACTCTTATTCACAAATTGAATAAAATAATAAGCAAAAATAAATTATACATAACTGGAATACAGCTACAAGCCTACAACTCAAACTATGCAAATATTTGTTGAATGACTGTCTCAGCATTTCCATTGTACTGTGCAAGAAGATGGATGGCATCAGCCCTCGGCAAAGCTAGAAATTCCTGCAATCACCAAAACGGTAAAATTCGTTGTTGTACAGAGCAAACTGTGTTAGAACTTAGAATTTAGAGATATGCTTATATTAGAACAAAATATCATAGCCTGGTCGCAATTGCAATTTACCAACCATACAGAGACCCGGCCCAACAATTTCTTTTAAACCTAGGGGAATCCTTTTGGTGGGGAATAAATTGATGAGCAGGAATCTTATGTCGTAAGGATGACCAAGACTGGGAAAGACAATGATGTGCAATGGACAAAATAACTATAGGAAGATGCCAATCTTTGGTAAGACCAAGGAAGTAAAACTAACTAGTGCTCAAAAGGAAAAAATCACAACTACATGTTAAATATGCCTCCAAAGGCGAGACAATATGAAAAAAGTATGCACTTTAGTCCAAAAAACATACCATTACTTTCAGTATTGCATTTTCGTCACACACAACATCTCTGGATGACACTTGAGTCAGACTGCTACCATCTTCCACCATCCTAGTGCTTGAAGATATTGTAACTTGTGAAGACCCATTAGAGCAACTATCAGCATTAGACTTCGATGCGGCAACAATGAGCGAAGGAGTATTAACTTCTTTCAATAAATCAATCTTCAATAGACTTTCAAAGTGATCTTTACACATTTGAAGTTTAAACCACTCATTATGTGTGTGAAGGGTTGCTCTCATTATTTTAATAAGCTGGGGTTCATCAATGCCAAGCCTCCTACCAATTGCAACCTATCCGAGACAAAATCAAGTGTTAATTTCTTATTCAAGGCATGGTACATTGTTGATTTTCCGTATATTACATTTAGGAATAATGTCTGGATATCAATAAAAAGGGATCGACAGTGAGTGCTAATTGCAACCTAAAAGCTCTTTTAGAGGACATAAAGCAGCATACGAGTATAACTGAAAAGAACTAACCAAATATATTGCATCAGCAGCTACTATTAATTCTTAATTCAGTCATGGAATACCTGGAGTGAAGTTGCAATAGCATGTAAAGGCAAGCCTTTCCCAAGTGCATCTTCATTAGGTTGGAGCAGTGCTAACAAAGTCTCCTTCAAGGGTTTCAGTAAAGTTGGATCACTGGCAGCTAAAGGACCTAAATGAGAGCATGCAACCCTCAGAGCACTAGAATAATCACCAGAGCTGACAAGCTTAAGAAATTCAACCTAAAATTGGTGAAAGTATTAGACTGTAGAACATTGTATAATATAATAATGAACAGAAACTATTTCCTTCAATGAAGCTATTGATAATACATGACCTAAGTACCTGCTGAAGTTGGAACAGCAAAATAGGATTTTGTACAAAAAAGTTTGGGTCCATAGCATTAACTTCTTCCACAACCTCTGCAGCCATTCCTTTGCTGGCTAGTTCCTTCATCCCAAGCACAATCTCATATTTATCCTCCACATTGTTAATGTCCAAAGTTAAACATTCAGATTCCTGCAGAACAACACTTTTGTCAAATAATTAACCAGTACTGTCACTACCACTAGCACTACTACCTAATAACAACAAAACAGAACCTGCTGTTGCTTCAATGAATACGTATTGGAAACCAGGGCAGTTGTGCTAAGCTCTTGGTTACAAGAAACACCATGATCAAAACCATCATCTTGTCTTCCCCTCCATCGCTTGCGTTTACTTCTTTCTGCAGTCACGTTGGTCCTGCTTCTTTGTGGTACTCTAAGCTTTTCATGCTGATATGATCCACTAGTGCTACAATCTCCATGGTTGCTTGTTGACTCACAACCATAACGTAATTCAACCTCGATTCCTTGCATGCTAGTCACATCAGAATTCTTTTCAGGGGAACCACCTAAGTGATCATTAGCAATGGAAACTTCACCATCAGAATGTTTCCTGACACCATAATCCACCTCATGAGAACAGTCTTTTGATGAACTATACCCAATCACTGGTTGATCAACTTTCAAGGATTTGGAAGGGCCTTGTACTCCACCAGATACTGTCATGGATAGGTAGATCAGTAGTAGTCAGAGTGACAAATAAAAAAATATAAAAAACCTAGGAAATATGGAAAAGAAGGATGAAAGGCAAAAGTTCAATTTTGACCAGAAGAAGATGCAATACCGGAATCCACAATGCCCCTGTAAACGCAGTACTCACGAACAAGCTCGTCAAGCATTGTAACATCAAATCTCATTCTACATAATTCATTCTGCAGTCAATTAGTACAAGAATTAGTACTAGTGGACTCAAAATATTTGAACCAACCATATATAACTCAAGGAACCTCATAGATGATTTATTGGATTTATGGGCAGGAAGATATATTTGTCATTGAGAATGAAAAAGTAAACAGATTAGCATCATTAAGGTTTATTCTTCATGGGGAACCACTAACATGCAAGCTTAAGTAGATAATAGAAAGAAATAAAATACAGTTTAATGTTAGCGCATAAGAAGTAATGTAGTATCAGCACTATAATTTCTTCTACCCCTTCTTCTGATCAAATCAGTTGCTACTCTTTAGATACTCAGTCTTTCACTTATATAAACAACTGACAGTATGCTTTCTTTCATTTATATCTAAAAATGTATGTCTTAAATCAAAATTAAGCGCTACTAATCTAGGTGGGAAAAGACCAATTTTCGTATGAATTGTGAACATGATGAATACAATAAAAAAATTTAAAACGTACAAAACTGCAATAAAAATTACATTAAAAAGTAATGAACCTGAAACGCCTGAAACAAATCACCCTTAGCAAATCTCAAGCTATCTACTGCTCCTTGCCTTGTAAGCTCTACAGCATGTGCAAGAGCTTGTATGTCCACCTGGTTTTCCAAAACAAAATGAAATTATATATGGGCATGCTTAGCAGTGTAAATGATGGTTTTAGTACTTGATTGTCTAACACAAGAAAATGAGGAAAAATTTGTGGATACATGTATCACATTCACTCTGCGGACCTATATGATGATTCTCTTTTGAACTCATGTAACATCTATGGACAGTTGTGCATATTGAAAAATCTCACCTCATCAAAAGGAGGTGCTTCATACAGGCTCTCCTGAGGTGTTGCAGGGGGGTCACGCTCCTCAAAAAGCAACCTCTGAGTAAGATCTGAAATGGGTGATGAAATTCCTTGACGAAAACAAAATCCCTTGTGTATGCTGCAGAATACAAGGATAACTTTAAAAGATAAATACAACGATATAGTGCCTCAGATTTACTCACTCACTCACCTTGCATACCAAAGATCAGAATAGTATTAACTGTGAGTAATACCTTATTAAATATATCAATGTCATCAAGAAGACCGGATCATAGGCATGTAAATGAGCTCTTAAGACAGTGGAAATCAATCCAGCAATGTCAAACCTCCTCCTTTTAGACCACTGGAATACATAGAGAAAACATGCCTTTTACCACAAGTTACATGTATAGGTAAAAAAAGAAGCGTAGGTCATAGCTGTCTACAAGAACATTTTATTACATTGAGTATCCCACCTCACTTGCTACTGGAGAAGTTTGATCATCTTTGTCATATATAAAAGCGAGAAGAACATGCTTGAATTCCTCATATGCTTCCTTAAATGCAATAAAAACATCCATCAGAAGCCATAATTGAACAGAAAGAGCAATTGCATCAAGCATTTAGTAAAATATCAAAAACCCAATTCTCATATTTGCTCAATTTTAACACATACAATAGAACTATAAGCTAGCCTCTCTGGTCTGTCAGCAGTGAATTCCATTAAATGGTACACAAAGAAAAAAAATTGACGAAGCTTAAAACAAAAAAATAGCTTTTTAAGTACCGGGTAGGCGTCAAGGGCACAAGGAGCAAGAGCAGTTCTCAGGCAATTAATTGCAGAATCACGATCCTCTGAAGTCCCTCTCCTCAGCAGCTCAATAAACCTCTTCAAAAATAAGGCCAAAAATTAAAAATTTTGAAGATAAAAAGAACATAAATAAACCCCCAAACAAATACAATTCATCCGGCATTTTCTCGGCAGCCAAACGAAGGCAGTACCTGCTTCTGCAAGCGGAAGAGGAGTCGGTGATCGTCGAGAATGAAAGGGGCGTGGGAGCGAAGGAGATCAATGGCGGCTTCAATGTCGCCGGCCTCTAGCGACCGTCTGATCTGGCGAATGATCAATCTCGACTGGTAAGACGACGACGAAATAGAGGAGGAAGAAGAAGAAGAGGGAGGAGAGGAGGGTGGAGACGAGGACGACGACGTCGTATAGGAGGAGTCTTCGACCAGGTTCTCGGATTTCGCGAAATCGATGATCAAAGCGTCTAGGGCTTCCCAGTTAATGGGGGTTGAGTCCATCTGAATTTTTGTCCGGAAAGTTTTTTCGCTGTTTGGGTTGAAGAGGAAGGTGGTGGAGGGGGGAAATATTCTCTGATTGTGATTGTAAGGTAAACATGCGGATGGATCGGGTTTTTATACGTGGCGCCACGTGGCGGTTAATCAGAGGAGTTGAAGGGCGGGTGTTGTTACTCTTACCCTTTGGATGATTTATGTTTTACTGATGTCTACGTGGAAGCCTACGAATCTGGAAAGGTCTTCGATCTGATAAGTGAAGGCGATCTCTGTGTGTACTGTAGACACAATCGGCTGTTTAGATAAGTGAACAAATAATCCTACCGAACCAAATATAGAAATAGAAGTAGGGTTTAGCTGGTGGTCATGTTTGAGACAGTCTTGCAAACATTGGATCCACATGAGTAGTCCAATATGAGTGGACCAGGCCCATAGGAGGTACAGTCCATGACAACCCAAATGCCTAAGACATTGGGCCGACCCTTTCAGAAATGAGGCCCTTGACAAGGGGTCGGCCCATGACGAGGTGAGCATGCCAAGCAAGGCCAAACATTAGAGTATGGGTGAAAGTAGGAAGTCTTGAGTGTCAAGGCATACCAAGATCATGTTGTTAAGTTATCACACAAATCATAGAATTGTGCCCAATAAGGAAAGAGTTTTAGCAATAACTGTTGAGAGAGCGAATCCAGTATCAAGAAATGAAGGTTTGGCTTAGCATAATCTAATATTGGATCTCTACTTATTACTGATTGGTTCTGAGTTATATAATCAATTTACTTCATGATTAACTTAAGTAATGTCACACGTGATTCGGCGTATTAAGTGAAAAAATTCAATATCAAAAAATTAAGACATTGCATAGTGATTTATAAAGTATTAGGTCTCTCCATTCATATTATCAATTATTTTAATTTTGGAATAGATGTTCCTATTCCTTTATTATAAAAGGATTTAAATTTCAGCATAACCAAGAAAGACACAAAAAGGATGGAAGATACTAGTATACGACAAAAGGAAACAATTAGAGTACACAACACCTCTATAAAAATACAAGGCATCATTCCTCAATCACAAAAGAATACAATGCTTATCAGCTCATAAGCAGTTTTCTACTATGCACAAGCAATCTTCAGAAAAGAGAGAGAGATTATTATTAATCAATAAACTTGCAAGTACACATCATGTGCAAACATTATAATTTTACAGCTTGGATTAGGCTTCAAATGTTGAGTAGTCAACTTATAATAATGAATTTCACTTCACAAGTATAGGATCATGAATATATTGTAAATTTGTAATAAGGTAGTGTTAAATTGTTAATGTGTCAATTGGAGAAGCCTTGGTGTAATCTTCCCTTGCGCAGTCTTCTTTCCTCCGATAGCAATTTTGCAAATCTGCCATATGCATGCCACAAGTAATTAATGCTTATATACAGATTCAAAGTAGTTTGGTTATAATTTAAGTGATCACCTACTACGTACTTAGTGAGGGCTTCTTCATTGGTGCCTTCATTTCCAGCTGGTTCAAAAATCCCAGTATCAAGATTCACCCTGGAAACTGGTCTATGCAAGAGACTCTCACCTGTCTTTATAAGCTCCTCCATGTTCTTCTTTGTTGCCTTGTGGGTCGATGATGTGTCCCCACTTAACGTGTCATCCTGCAATTATATGTTTTTCAAGTAATGTGGTCAGTAAATGTGGCACATATTAATGAGTGTTATTAAGGGGTTAAACTTCTATCAAAGTACCTGAATACGAAGATAGTTTTGCTCACATCGAATGGAGCGGAAAATCAAGGACATGTGAAGGTCGACCATGTCTCCGCTGGCAAATGTAAATGCATCAACTAGAGGCGAATGGCCATCCGAGTAAAGCCAGCCCAAAATCCCCCACTTTGACGCCATTTTTGCATCGTACTTTTTCTCTATCTTTGAAGTTCCAGTGCCTAGAGAGAGCACAAGGTATTTCCCATAGTCTAGACTTTGTGGTGCGGGCAGAGCATCTGGATCGCCTGGGAACACCGTCCCTGTTGGCTTCATTGCCAGCAATGCCTTTCCAGTTCAAATCACAAAATTGATTCCATATGAGTATATACTTGATCCATATATGTAAACAAGATCATAAAGTTCAAATCACAAAATTGATTCCATATGAGTATAGTTATTCATGCATATATACTTGATCCATATATGTAAACAAGATCATATTATTAGGGTAAATAAGAAAAGGAAACACTAAAAATTCGAAATTCGTATTCTGTCACTTGGGTTTTGGCTGAAGTGCTAACGATTGGCATGGGGATGGACTAGACCCTTTAATGAAAATGCTGGCAAGTAAAGAAAAACGAACCATTTAATCGATCAACGGAAAAATTCTTACATACAACGGGTGTATATAACACGTCTCTTTTATATTCACCTCTTATATTCGGATCACGTGGCCATTTTAAGAGGGACGTAGAAGGGATGTAGTATATGTTAGCACAGTCGTATATTACCTGGTTACGTTTCGAATATGTAACATATAAGTACATGGACACCCTTTAGTCCTTTACTTGAAAGCTGGATCTCAAGAATAAACTTTACCTATGAGTTTAACACCCACAGCTAACGTTAGCATTTATGGATCAAGGAATGAAGGATTTGTATCTTACAGGATTGTTTGCTGCCACCCCACCATCAACAAGGTTGAATTCCCTTTCACTTCCTCCTGAGTCTTTAGTTTTGAAATAATGAGATGGAAGATAAGTTGGAGCTGAAGACGTACCAATGCAAATATCTGATAGCAATGCATCCACAGAAGCATCCATCTCTGCCTGCAACATAGATATCAATGTTATTATGGTAGCTTTCATCATATAATATATATATGTATATACATATTTTTCTAATCTTAAACATAAAAGTCATGGCAAAAGAAGAAGAAGATAAAAGTATGTATGTGCAACTACATACCTGAAAGGTTGAGAAAACAGAAGGTTGTAACAATTTGATGTCAAATGTAGGTATAACAATTCTTGTTACAGTTTCATGCAGTCTTTGAGCTCCAAGTTCCTTGCGAAGTAAATTTCGTAGATACTTGCCATCATATTTTGGTCCCGTTAAGGCTTTTATTCTCATAACTGGTCCACTATATATATTGTCACAAACAAAATTGTTCAATATTAGAGTAATAAATACATACACACACAGAGAGAACCAGAGATCAAAGTTAATTAGTTGATTAAACCTGGATTGAGGAAATATTTTGGGGCAATGCTTGAGATAAAATGGAACAATCTCTTTGGCCTTGAAAAGGGGTCTCTTTTTTTGGTCAGGTGCTGCCAACATGGCTGTTATTAGTCCTCCTGTGCTGGTTCCTGCAATCACATCGAAGTAATCTGCAATTCGGGCTTCTTCTCCATCCAGTTCCTAAACAAAACAAATACTACTTACGACTCACTGATTATATATACATGATCCCAAAAAGGCAAAAACACATTTTCTGAACTAAATTAAAGTATCACATTCACACTGTTGCTGCTGAATCTGATACTAATTAAGTTTTAACAATATTTCCTTTAATATTGGCTGTCACCAAATAGTTGTGTCTGTGAGTGAGAGAGTCTAAATTTGCATACTTGTAGTTTTGATTCAAGAAAACTCAATATGGTTCCAGGAATAATGCCTCTAATTCCTCCCCCATCAATGCTTAGAACAGTAATTTTATCACCAAAGCTTGATGGGTTGATTTCATCACGGAGAGAATGCCTACGTTCGCCCATAATTTAATTTTCAGTCAGCAGTGATACAAAAATGTGTGTATTGGTATGTAAAGTTCCAACCCAAATGCTTGGATATTATGGCAACTCTATATATATATATATATATATATATATATATGAATATGTATATAGTAATTGGCTGCTGCAATATCATGATGAAAATGAAAGCTAACGAAAAGTTATGCAAATTACACAAAACCCAAATATGCAAACTGAAATTGATTAGATGAACAAGAAACCATAAAGTAGATGTAGATCCATGTTTTTTCTGATGCTAATTAAATAGTAACACGAATGGTTAAGTTACTAATTAGGTCAAGGGCACTACGTACCCAAATGAGTAGAGACTGGCAATTCCTGAATTCTGAAAGCATTGAGTACACACCATTTTTGTTACATGTGCATGTACCTGTATGGCCTACATTATGGGATTGGACAATTATACATACCAAACAAGCTTAATGCTTTGGACTTGACCAAGAAGGTGAGTTTTGTTCATGAAACATAATTGTTGGAATCCAAGTAAGCTCCCAAATCTGCAAATCATATCCAAAACCATTTCCGCATCTCCTTTTGCCCACTTTCAGTTTTATAATTGCTTACACTTAAATATCAGTATAAAAAAAGTACAAGTGAGAGACAGAATTTAATAAGTACCTAATATGAAGAATGACTCAACCTAGCTAAATCTAGGCCATGTCTACTTAAGAGAAAGGTGCTGCTAATTAGCTTCCTTTGTAATATAAGTCAATGACTTGAAGTCTTGATTTATTGATAGGAAATGTTTGTTTACTAAATTCGTCAATCTTCCATTAATTTTCTTTAAAAAAATTAATTAAGTTGACTCTTAATTAAATATGTGGTTCAAATTTACGGTAAATTTGTCAATATAAATTTTGTTAGACTACGTAACAAAAGTACATTGTCTGCCATATAATAGGAGATTCCAACTCTTCAAGTGTAGGACTAGATATTTTTAACCACAGGAATTACAAGTCTCTACGGAATTTTAAACTTATTGATGTGAAATTACCCAAACTTCACAAGTTTTATAGTAACATACACCAACCATCTAGCCAAACCAACTTCAATCCTAACAAGGAAACAAAATAAAGAACATATTTGCACATTTGGCTCAACATTGTGAATGCCTCGGCCAAACAACCGTACGAGAAATGGAAAGTTTTGAAAACAAAAAGTGATTTCCGTTAGCCAAACCACCTCACAAAGTTGAAGGCTTGAAGCCTGTTAAAAGAGAAAAAAAAAACACGATATGGGAATTCTTCTACCTTTTTGGCTTTTCCTTCAAATATGTGCATTTTTAAACATTTTTAGTTAATCCTTAAAAGAAGAAAGGATTAACGTTAAAGTTAATTTATCTATTTGATAAATTAACAATTTAACTCTAATTTCATCTTGGTTTTGACACTTCTCCTCCCCCACTCTTGATATAGACAAGTACCGTAAAGGAAATGTGAAAAAGAAACCTATTCGAAAAGGGCAATAAAAATTATGGGATCCAATCCAAACAATCTGGAGCGAGGGATTAGGGCCTTCATCACTAACATAGCATGTCAATAAATAGTTTAATCTAATGAGTAAATTACTTTCATCTATTCGGGTCAATAAATACATGTCATTTTGGTCATGACTGATGAGAAGGAAGTTCCTTCTGAAAGGTAAGAATGGAGCAAACTCAAAAGGGGAGAAGAAAGTAAGCTTGGCGAAAGAAATAACTCGGTCCATAAATACCATGTGAAAATCCTTCTTGTATAATAGACTCTGAGCAACAACATTATAACATAGTCGGTATAAGCTTAATTGAATCACCTAAAAAAATGATTAAATATAATATATAGTGCAACTTCCAATATAAAATTTTTAGCTTGGAAGAATCAGATCCAATCATATGTAGAAATTCCCAAAAATTTGGAAGCTATAGGTTCTCTGGTATAGAAGGTCTAGCACCATCGCTAACACTGGGTTAGTATTTCAGCTCCATCCTTGGTTATTAAAATGGTGTGTTCAAATTGTGCTGACAAGCTTCCATCTTCTGTGACAACTGTCCAATTATCGTCCCACATTACAGGGTTAAAGCTACCTATTGTCAGCATCGGTTCTGCGCACAGTAGCCATGAGTACAAGTTAAATAAGCAACAACTTTGCATGCATCTAGGACTGGAGTTCATTAAAAATGGTGGTATAAGAAGAAAAAAACTTTAAAAGGGTAAGTTTAAATAATCGAAGTACCTATTGTGAAGGTTTGATTTAATACCATGCGTCCACTGTCATTGTTCCCTAGAAAAAATACCAAACATCACTTCAAATGGTATATGTTCAGCTGTTGGTAGATATTGTATAGAATGTAGATCATTTTACAACAGTACAGCTAATTACATTTTATAATAATTTACTTTCAGCTGTCAATTTAATTAGCCTAAAGAAGATTTGTAGACCATCAGTTTTCAATAAATAATTTGCATGACTTTGCGTAAAAAATAGTGAATATTAAAGACAGGAGCAGCATAAAGCTCAGAATGATTACTGAAGTGTAGGATAACAGGATCAGCATGAAAGACACGTCCAACCCCATGCCCAACAAACTGCCGAACAACACCATAACAATGTTTATCTGCATGGTCTCTGGTTGAAGAAAAAACAATGATAATTAGCATGAGTAAATTATCATCCATGTGTATTATGTATGCATTTATACGACAAGTTAGAGCCTAAAGACACATTGATCACTTATAATGTAAGTCAATCATCACAGCTATTTTAACAATTCAACAAACCTACTTCCATAAATTTGGCCGGTGAGTAGAAAGTAAAGCCTAGAGCATTACATGCGACTAAAGAAAATCACAACTGCAATCGCCAATGACCTTTGGAAGCGTGGGGCTAGTGGAAGCTCCAGGTGGAGCGTGAGATTCCAGGTTCACCCCACATGGTCGGGAGAAGGGGGTGCAGTTTACATAGTGCAAAACAAAGGACCTTAAAATTTATGGCACCAATGCCGCTGCAGAGTCCAGCAATAAGGTAAAAAAAGGAACTATGGAATTAACGGGAAAAAAGAAGATTCCTTACTGGATTGTTTTGCCAATTTTCTTAAACTCCACTCCTGGCGCACATATTGATATTGCCTTGTAGAGGCATTCTTTAGTTACCTAGAGAAATACTTCAAAAGTTACTAATGTAAGCATAGCTATAATAGAAGCACATCTTGAGAAGTTAAAAAGAATTATTCTTCACTCATTATACTATAATTGACTAATTTTTACCCGAAGAGGTTCATATACAAGATGCCTCACTACTAGTCTATAACAAAAGAAGTAGGAGATATAATTTACCAAGAAAAGATGGTGAAATTTCACCTTCGGCCATCAGTAAAAAGCGATGGCATAAGTGTAATTATAGGTACAAGAATAAATAAAGGGAATCCAAAAGCACAGGCACGGGGAAGCCGAAGCATCTTTTCTAAATTTGTGTTCTATGACCTAATGAAGCGGAAGCACTTAATAGAAGAAAACTCCTTAGAAGACTAAGGATCACAGAGAAATAGAAGACCTTGAAACTCAAGAGGAATAGGAAAAGATAGATGGAAACACAGAAGGGGCCTTGACAATCTGAAAGTTGTATTTCAAAAAATGATAATCTGGATGCTGATCCAGGTTACAAAAGGGCCTTTATATAGGCTAAAAATAGATACATTCAGATGCATGTTCAAGATGTACGAACAGTCATAAATGACAGATGCATGAACTAGATGTATTAATGACAAATGCATTGAACCTATTGTGCTACATCATGACCAGTCTGTGAACAACACTTTTGAATGAACACATATATTAAACAGGTGATGGCATTCAAGAAGATATTTGCTATATAAGGTCGGCCAAGTTCCATGTTTCATTGCAAATAATTAGGTGAAATCAATTCTTGTGAAACTAATGGGACTTTGTGTTCATCTACCCACAAAGAACAATAATGAAATTGTAACAATATTCTTTAGTCAAAAATTTTTATCAACTTTTTGCTGGCCATAACAAATATATGGAAAACCTATCGAATTCTACAACATTTAAAAGAAAGATATGGCCACCTGAATTAAATTTCTGCCCTCATCATCAACGTCTCCACAAAAGAAAGTTGCTGACGTATCGCCATGATACCCCTGTAAAATACTAGTCAGGCAGAAGGATAAAGATACTAAAGCTTGAACTTGGTAAGTCATTGAACATGCATTATATCAAACAATTGTGAATGCTAATGCAGGTAAAAGAAAAGTGTATGTAATTAACAAAATCATAAATAAAAATTGATTTCATTAACTGCCTACTAATGTGTAGAGTAAAACTAAGCTATATATGAACAGTACCAATATTGTAATGGAAAAAGAAAACAAAACTCTAATATAGTAATATGAACCCATTACAATCCTAGAGCAAATAAAGATAACAAACCAAACAAAATTAGATTACTTGAAGACATATAGCTAATACATGAACAGACTAGCTCGGCCAATTCTCATAACAAATCTATTTTCCTTGCTATAGCATGCTAATAATGTAAAATGAATATTATTTAAATGCAAGAAAGGTCACAACCACCTCAAGAGACAATGTCTGACTTATTCCACTTCAAGAAAACATGCGTGGCAGGCAGTACCAACCATTTAATACAGATAGAAGGTCAACACCTCAAGTCGTAACAAATTGTGTATCTAGTGTCATTTCATTCAAATTATGGATGCCTGAAATTAAGCATACTCACATTTAAATAGACGGTAACATCAATATTAATTATATCGCCATCCTGCCAAAAAAAAAGTGATTTTGATTTTAAAAAATTGATTACTTATGAGGATAGAATTTTGTAGCTAAGAACTTAAATCCAAAGGACCTCAAGCGCTCGAGAATCTGGTATTCCATGGCAAATGCATTCATTCACTGATGTGCAGACACTCTTTGGAAACCCACCATAGCCAAGAGGTGACGGGTAGGCCCCATTATCAATTATCATTTGATGAACAGCTTGGTCAATTTCATCCGTCTTTATGCCTGGCTGCCAACAGAAGCAACAATTAAAACTTTTATACAGAGCAAGACACCTGCCTCTAACATCATGCAATCACAGTCAAGAATCCATCTCCCATTACTTAATAGCAAACAACGAAAATTAAGAATAGATTGCAAAATCTTAAATGCATCATGCATGTATTAGTAGCTTAACAATTATTCAACTTAATTACAATGGCCAAAAGATAAACAAAAAATATCAGTTCAGAAACATAGAGATTAAACACTCTGATGTCCAGTTTTTTTACCATTACCAACTCTAAAATCTATAAGAAAGTGGCAAATTGATGAAAAACCTTTCCTCTCTTTTTTTGTTTGGGGAAAAAAAAAAGCAGGCTGAATCTGCACTACTATATAAACCCAACCCAATTTTGTAGCAGGACCTTGGGATTTCAAGCATTACAAAAAGATTTTGTAGAAAAAAAAGAATCCAGGGCACAAACCATTACACTGTAATTTTCAGCTATTTACCTAAGGAATATTAAAAAACAAGAATAAGCTTATCACCTTGAACCAATACACAGGTTCTCCACATCAATCACCTACACGCTACGTGCGAGAGACAAAAGGAGTTGATTTCTATGGAAGTGCGATGGTACAAGAGTAGGGCAGTCCGCTTTTTCAGTGTTTATTCAGGGTTTAGACAGGTAAAGGAGTCATTTCCTTTGCTCCTTACTCAATTCTTTTTCTTCCACCAAATTGCTTTCTCACCTTTTAGTTTAGATGGGCTATTTCAGTTTTTGGACAGAAACTATATGGATAGAAGTCTTTAGCCATTTGAATTCCTTTTCTCCAAAGCTTCTATTTGAAAGTTATTGTGCACTAAGGCCGTATGGTTCCTAAACAGATTGTTATTTTCAATGCGGACTTTGCTACAAACTAATACATAATCCACTACTAATCCAACCCAAAAAGCTTCTAGCAAAGGGAAAAAACTCAACCTAGAAAATTATTTTACAAAGCAAGTGCCAACTTAGATGATTAACAAGCCAGAAGAATAGTCACCTTGACCAAAGTCCCAGCATATTCAAGAACCTGTGCTGCAAGCCTTCCGGAGGCTCTCATGCATTCTATCCCCTTCTCATCATGCACTTCTGGTCCACTTGCAATTCCAGGCGGGCTTTTAGATTTGACATAAGGAGGCCTTGGTATATGATCTGGAACAGGACGATGAGGTGAAACTTTTCCAGGCCTTAAACGTTTCCGCTTGGTATTTAGCACTTTATCTACATTTCTGCTAATTTCAAAAAAATAGCTATCACTTATGAGTTTTAGAAAAATGTGTCCGCCATATGCTCTTCTGGCATACATTGTGCAATTGAAAATCATGCAGGGTTTCATGTTTCATCAATTCCAGCCCAAAAACCTCAGTCATCATATACAAAACCCTAAACTGATGCCATGACCAGGTCAACAAAAAGATCAAACAAGCTGGAAGCTAAGACACTGTTGTCCTATAATATCCTTCACTCATTTGAGCTTTTAAAGACAAACTGGTACAAAAAGGTAGCAAATTGGCATGATCATGTGTGTTTGTTATATAAACCTATAACAGTTTAACAGTGCCCAAAAGTGCATGAAATAATCATCCATATTTTGTGTGTGTTAGAATCTATATTAAAACTGAGAGTGCGCAGATGTTGCATGCCATACCTTCCATTGAACAAGAGGTTGGTCAAACCAGAAAATTTTCTGGATAACTGCATCGACACATACTTGCTTCCTGTGTATGAGAATTAGAAACAAGGAAAATAAAATGACCATCACTATATTCACATGCTTGAAGACATTGAATCATTGATGGTTGATTGTATAAAATTATCTAACTCTGAGCTAGATATGGGCATGCAAGGCACATATGTTAAAGAGCCACCTAAACAGAAAACTGTCAAGGAATCTAAGCTTTGGTTTTTATATTCACAGAAACTATTTCCATTCTAAATGAAAACATATCGTCAAAAAAATAGCCAATTAGGCCTTTAGATTTCATTCATCAGGTACCAAAGATATGTTTTTTTTTTTTTTTAGAGTTCAAGCCACAAAATCAGAAAGAACAAACCACCATGCCAATAGTATGTGGTATGTGACAGTTCATAGACCTATTTTAGGGTTTTGGCAATCTCGAATAACAATTAAGTTAGGGTCACTATTATAACACCTTTTTTTTTGCATGCTAATGTCCATTTAATACAAATATAAATAACTCGAAACATGTATGCTACACTTTACTTCTAAGATGATTCAAAAAACATTAAGAAAAGAACCAAAATATATGAAAACAAACAGTTGGATATACAATTGAAACAGAAGCTGAATCAGATATATTATAATTGAAAAACCAAAACTAGAAAGAAGAAAAGTGAAAGACCAGGACCCGGGTGGCAGAGGAAGTTTGGGTCAAATTGTATTAACTGAAGGAAGCAGTTACCCACAATAGAGAAGAGGTTTGCAGGTTGAACACACATTTTCTTGCGCTTACCATTCTCTTACTCTTACACAGTTAGTATCTCTCTCTCTCTCATCCATTAATTCGTCTTTATTCCCTTTAGTTGTCCATTTTAGGCACCCTTTTTTTTTTCTGGAAAGGGCCTTGCTTGACTCATGATTATGCCAAAAAGTACCCAGATTGAAATTGCAACACCCTCCCTTAAGAAGTTGTATAAAATGCAGGCCCAGTCACATGGACCCAAAGTATCTATACATTAGAACTTCCATTTGTTTAATTTCCACATTCAAACCAACTATTTCCTGATGGCTTCACTGATCCTTGTGCTTCCATTTGCTTTCTCACCCATACAGCATCGTCCCATCTTCCAGTTCTTGCATATATGTTTGACAGGGTGATA
The DNA here is from genome assembly GCA_003254885.1 of Purshia tridentata. Lineage (NCBI taxonomy): Eukaryota > Viridiplantae > Streptophyta > Magnoliopsida > Rosales > Rosaceae > Purshia > Purshia tridentata. The sequence continues at coordinate 46,557 of QANT01008741.1, forward strand.
TAGTGTCCAGCATTTTCAGGTTCCAACTGGACTAACTGTTCAGCAGCAAGCTTTGCAACATTAACATTTTGATGATCTCGGCAGGCAGCTAACAAAGCTCCCCAAATACACTTATCAGGCTCCAAAGGCATCCTGTGAATAAAACTAACAGCATTTTCAAGTTGACCCTCACGTGCCAGCATGTCAACAACGCATGCATAATGTTCCAATCTGGGGATGAAGCTGTATTCCTTCATCATACTGTAGAAGACTTGAAGTCCCTCATCCACAAGACCTGAGTGACTACAAGCTGACAAAACAGAAGTAAATGTTACAGAATTTGGGCAAATGCCTGAATGATTCATCTCTTTCAGAAGCTCAAGAGCAGCTTGGCCAAGCCCATGCATTGCAAATCCTCCAATCATTGAGTTCCATGACACTAAATCCCTATTGACCATGTTAGAAAATATAGAGTACGCAGATCCAATGCATCCACATTTGGAGTACATGTGGATAAGTGCATTCCACACTGGAACAGCCGAATTGAAACTGCTTTTCCTAACCACGGCGTGAATTTGTTTTCCAGATTTTAAATCGCATGTTGGCAACACAGTCGATATTGTCGTTTGGTCAACCCTGATCCGTGCTCTTTGCATTTTTCTAAAACATTCAAGTGCCAAATCCTCCAGTCCTAGATCAGTAAAACCAAGAATCATGGCATTCCAAGTAACGACATGATTTGGGTCCATTAATTCAAATACATTTCTAGCATCCTGAATTCTACTGCAGTTAGCATACATTGTCAATAACGCAGGGCCAGCTGAGTGGTAAAATGCAAGACCAGATTCTATTTTTATCCCATAACTATGTATTTCTTTTCCATTTAGCAAAGACCTCAGATGTCGACAGGAGACAAGGACAATAGAAAGGCAGTCCAAATCAGGTTGGACCATGCCGCTATCCATCATATCCCTGAAAATCCTCAAGGATGCTTCATGATTCCCGATCCTTGTATATCCTGATAGCAGGGTGGTCCATGAAATGATATTAGGCTCCTTAATCCGTTCAAAGATTCTCTTAGCCTCATCACAAAGGCTCATTCGGCAATAAGCATCCATTACCGTATTCAAAGTGACAACATCAGGCTCACAACCATCTAAATTCATACAATCCAAAAGTTCTACAGCCAATCCAAGCAACCCATTACACACATATCCTGAGATCATCGAATTCCATGACAACAAATCTCTTCCCACCATCTCATTAAAAACCCGTTTAGCACTTCTAACATTCCCACATTTTGAATACATATCAATCAATGAATTGCAAACTTGCACGTTAAGCTCAAACCCACATATGATCACATCTTTGTGAACTTGAATTCCAAATTTTAAGCACGGTAACTGTGCACATGCCCTTAAGACCTTAGGAAACACATAGCCATCAGGTAAAATGCCCTTCAAAATCATTTCACCATACGCTCCCACACATTTTTTAAACATTCCGTGCCTCGAATAAAATCCGATGATTGCAGTCCAAGCAAACACATTCGGTTTTGACAATTCATCAAACAATTTCTGGGCAGACACCAGATCGCTGCAATCTGCATACATTTGGACTAATTTGGTTACTAGGAATGGGTTTTTGTCCAACCCACATTGAATTATCTTTTGATGGGCTTGTTTTCCTTGATTTAGAGACTTTGAATTGCTGCAAAGTTGTAGGTAAAGATTGAATTGAGAAGGAGAGGAGGCTTTGCTATCAGTTGTAGACAAAATTGAGATTGCTCGCTGAGAGTGCCATATTCTCATCTCATTTGCGATTTTAGCGCAGTAAAGGTCAGTACCAACTGGGACTGAGAAAAGAGAATTTGGTGAGACTTCCAATTTGACTGTTGAAGAATGGAAATTTAGCACACTAAAGGTCAGTGCCATATTTTGTGTGTGCTTGAACAAGAGGTTAGTCAAGCCAGAAAATCTTCTGGATAACTGCATCAATGCATGCTTGCTTCCTGTGTGTGAGAATCAGAAACAATAAAAACAATGACCATCACTGTATTCCCATTCTTTAACACAACACCCCCCCCCCCCCAACCCCACACTCACACACACAAACAAAAAGAGAAGAAGATTCTCACTATATTCCCACGTGTTAGATTCTCGGAGATTATTGAGGAAACACAGCAACAGTGGCATTATAGGGGACAAATTTTGTATCTTCAAGGAAAGGGATCATTTAGGCATTAAGATTTTATTCATTTATTACCAAAGACCATATCTTCTTCAACTTCGAATCACACAATCAGAAACAACACAGCATCGTGGTAACTGTATGTGGTATGTAACAAACTGACAGTTCATATATAGCTATAAAAACATTTTGGCAATCTCAAACAACCAATAAGCTAAGTTCCCTACAAACTATAACACTTTTTCTCAATGCTAACTTCCATGTCATACATATATAAACCATTCGCAACGGCACCTTAAGAAAATAACCCAACATAGATAAAAACATAAAAATGAAACAGAAGCTCTTATAATCCAAAAAAAAAAGTGAAAAAGAAGTTGAACCAGAAATATTATAACCAAAATTAAAATAGAATAAGAATAAAAGTGAAGGAGCAGAAGCAGGACCTGGGTTGTAGCGGAAGAGTTGGTGAAGAGGCTGCGCTGACTGAAGCAAGCGGTTACCCACAAAAGAGGAGAGGATTGTGGGTTGCACAACACGCATTGCACTTGCGCTTACCATATTCTCTCACTATTATACAGTCGCCTTCTGGCCTTCTGCTCTCTCTCTCTCTCTCTCTCTCTCTCGTTCTTATCCGTTAATTCATTTCTCCTTTTCTCTTTTGCTCTGGAACGGGCGGGCCTTGCATGGCTCTCGATAATCAGCGCCACAAGTATATGGGTTAAACTTGCAGGCCCAATCACATGGACTTTTGTATTAGGACCAAACATATTCAAAGCTTTAGCTTTTGGACTGATCTCATGATTCTCATCCACTATAAAATTCGTGTAAAAGTTTCTAATCCTAATTTCTAATAGTCGTTAATTCTGCTCATATTGAAGAGAATTCCTTTAATTCAATTAAGGATCCAGTCAAGGGAGAAAGTTTGTAGTTTTTGGCTCCCAATAAGTAATCATATCGATCTATACACCTCCTCATATATAATATCTTGAAAATCACACATTCAAATATGATTCAATGATTCAATAATGTAATATTAACAACAAATCTTTGATAGCTCAATCAAAGGTAGTATCAAACATTGAATTTTGTGATAGGGTCTCCGGTCCACAATCTTGACGGAGTAGCTATAAGAAATACAAGGGAATTATAGGAGTTAGATGGAACCAGTGTGATATCATTCAAATACTCAATCATACCTAAGTCAATTCTTAGTTCATTATCCAACTCACTCTCACAACTTTTGTTTCGTACCAAGTTTTAATATGCTTATAACATGTCTTCCGCATGCCCACTTTTTCTATGCCTATATATTATGTTATCATGCACTGTATATATGTGTGATCCATCTAGAATGGTAGTTTTATGCAAATACATGGATATATACATATAATTCTATTTGATATCTTTTCATGCAAATTTTCAAATACTATATATACTATAGAAATTGAGAATTTGATAACTTTATTAAACGTGTAAACACATATTTATACAGCCCCTAAACTTAGTATACAAGCAAGAGAATGATTGGTGAACAAGAATACAATAAACACATGAGCAAGCAACATATCCTAACTCTAGTAGGAATACAAAACCCTATCGAGTTAGAAAACCTTCTTTAACAAGTCATGGCCAATAAGAAACGGTTTCATCAGACTCTCCCAAAACAAATAATTAGTTTTAGTGAGCTTGAGGAAGGTTGCCACATGAGGGTTAGATAGAGAGAAAAAAGAGGCGGATGAGCCAATGAAAGTAAGTTAAGCAATAGTGGCGATTTAGGTGAGTGAGATAGATAAAGGGGTCGGCTAGGATTAGGATAGAAAAGGAAAATAAACCATTATTTCGTTAGAATTAACTTATAATACTATGAATAAATTGAGAATTGAATAATTTTATTAAACGTGTAAACACATATTTATATAGTTCTAAACTTAGTATACAAGCAAGAGAATGCTCGGTGAATAAGAATACAATAAAACATGAGCAAGCAACCTATCCTAACTCTAGTAGGAATACAAAACCCTATAGAGCTAGAAGACCTTCTTTAAGATATACTTTGTCGTTTACAGACTACCAGTCCATCACCAGCAGCAAAAGATTTGGAGTAATCACAAAGCCAACTACACCCTTTTTGTACGACTCTACGAGACAAAACCAAGAAAAGGAAAGGGTATATTCCAAGCATCAACTTCACATCAAGGCTTGTCGCATGACTCACATGTGCTATGATAAAAAAAAGGAATAATTAGAACAAAAAAAGAAAAGCATATTCAAATTCAGGCAAAGAATTAAATTTCAAAAATTTTTTTGAAATTTTTATTTTTATGAGGTCTTGAAATTATCAAAATTTTGTTAAAAGTTTCAATTGTTTTAATCTAAATTTTCATCGAAATCGAAATTTTGTCAAAATTACCTTTAAAATTTTTTTCAATTATCGAAATTTTATTGAAATTGAAAATGTAATTTCTTAAATCTAGGACGATATGAATGAAAATACATTTTAGATGGGAATTGTAAAGTGTAAGTGACAGCTGGCCCAGTTGGGACTGGCAGGCCCGAAATGACATGACCAACGATGAGGCCTTTAAAATGCCGTCAAGCCCATGCCATGACGACATGTCAACCACAAGGTTTTGGAATCCGATGCTCTGGATACTTTGCGTCAGTCGATCTGACAGTGGGCTTGGCCCATCTTGTGGGGCCCACGGACCCACTAATAGAGAACTGAAGGTCCACGGCCCACACCACGTGTTGGAATGTTAAAGCAAAACTTCGTTGCAGTCGCCACGCCTTGTTTCTGATTGACAATGATTGACCATGAGGGGCACGTTAAAATGTCTTCATATAATTTCTCTCTTTTTTTTTTTTTTGGTAAATANTTTTGGTAAATAATGTCTTTATATCATTTCATTTGCCTAATGGGATATGGCTATTATGGGTCTTTTCATTTTTATGTTAGCCAAAATTTGGGAAGTAAGTAAATGTAAGTACACATAGGTCGGTGGCTGAGCAACTATGGTTGACAGCAAATTTGTGCTAAAAGGCTTTGTACGAATATATGTTTAATTTCAAAAAAAAATATTTTTCTCTTTACTTGTTACTATGTAATTTTTAATTTCAGCTATGTAAGTATTTCTTATCACCTATTTGTATGATTATATTTAAGAAAATGTAGTTTAATCTTAGCCCATACTGCCTTAAAATGAATCCTATAATTCCCTTCTTATTGTTTCACTTTTAATTCGAACCGGTGTATTACAAATTCAGTGATTTTATTTGGGGTTTAAAATTGAATGATAGGACTCAAAATTTTAAAAACAATCCTTATAATTGTAAAAGGAAAATTGAGATAAAAATAATCAAAAAATCTTCTCCTTTTCTTAACAATTCTTATTTTTTTAGTTGTCTTAGTTCATTGAGTCACTCTCTAAATCTTAGAGAGGGTTTGTCTAGAGTTCCAACTCTTGTTTAATTTTGGTGTCTTGAGTCCATTTCATGTTCATAGAGAGGGTTTATTTAGGGTATTATCCATAAAGATGAACTCTAGTTAGTTTATTGTTGGTTTATTTTCTAGTTGTTTTGCAGGGTTGGATGGTGCTTTATTTCAATCTCATTTTAGGGGTAGGTGGTGCATGTGTGATTTTGTAATTCGCACGGAGAGGTTGTGGTGGTTATGAATTAATCTCTTGGTTGTATTAATTGCTTCTCCCCAACAAGTAGAGATATTAGTGCTTTTGCACAAGATCTAGTTTGTCTTGAGTGCTGAGTTTTCTTTTATCCTTATATTTCTTGACGATATATACAAGAGAACCTAGTATTTGACAGGCACCTTTTGAGAAAGGTTAAGAGAGTTTAAATTCAATTTTCAAAGGTTAGATAAACCCACACTTGTTTAATTTGGACTTCCTCGGCCTGGAGTTGCGGGTTTCCTCGTTCTATTGATTTTGTAAATTAATGGCATAATATATAAGATTATATGGTGATCTGATCGTAGCCTTTTGTTGGTTTATTTTTAATACTTTTCTCTCTTTTTCCTGTTTGAGCAGCTGCAGGACTTAGTCGAGTCTCTCAATTTCTGAAAAACCAACAAAGTTATATATCAAAGTCATAGAAGGTTCCTCTCAGTGATGGGCTGGAGCCTTTATAAGACAATTCACAAACATGGACATGAAGTACTCGTCCCAAAAAAGAATGAAAGCATAGGATTTGGATATTTTGAGTTATACTTATTATTTCTACTCCTTTCAATTCTAGTTATATATATTGCAAAATTTTATAATTGTGAATATTCATGAATATGATTTAATATATACATTCTCATTAAGTGTATATAAATTTAAACCCTAGCCAAAACAAGCTAAGAGAAAATTCATAAGTCTCCCAACTAAGTACTTGGTTCAAATGGTCTTACATTATAACCTGTTTTATTAAATGCCACTATAATTAGTCATACTCGATCAGCTGTTTTTTATACATATTGAGAGCTATGGGATCTTTCTATGGACCACTTTTACAAAAGATCCTTTTCGTTGTGGCATGTGCTTTACATATGATCAATGTGATTGTTCTCTATTTTTTTATGGATGGTGAAAGTTTTTTATTTTATATTTTTATGGATACTTGTTCTCAATTTTTATTTCCTAAAGCGTTTGTTGCACACAAATTGGATAATGTTTTCTTTGGCCAGAAAATTGGATAAGGGTTTGAATTTGAGAGAGATCGAAGTGTTTTCTCACTATCTTCAAAGTCTCTCTCTTTGCTAGTAGCTACCATGCATATTTTGGACCTATTTTTCAATTAATAATATAAGATAGTTAATAATTAAAACAAAAAGAAAAAAAAAAGTGAATGTGCCCCTAAATTAGATGGTAATTACAATCTAATTTTTCCCTCGCACATAATAATTTCTAGCTACAAGTTTTATGTACCGATCCAGTTGCTTTTCTTACACACATTGTTGTGAGCAAGGAAGAATTGGCTTTCATATGAGTTATATACTTGTAACTCCAATTATATACTTGAATAGTAGTTTGTCTATAAAATCCTAACTCATACCTAATATTCCATTCCAAGTGCAAACCCAAGTATTTGCCTTAATTTGGTAAGTTTATGAATTCTAGGGCAACCTGTGTAACCCAAAATTACGTGAAGAGCTACATGGACTTGAGAAAAATTTGTACCAAAGTTAAGTTTTGAATGTCAGACACAAGTGTTTGGAATGAAGCATTCCCCACTGCCCATGATGAAGTCGAAAATTGTTATGACTTTGAAAAGAAGCAAGTAAAAAGAAAAGACATGTACAAGCCGCAAAAGTTCCTCCTCATCACTTTTAAAAGGAGAAAGGCCAAGGGGGGGTCGCGAAAATTGTCCTAGCCCTGACTTTGGAACAAAAAAGAGATGCTTTTGGGAATCAAAGGACCATTCCAAGCACTATCTTGCCAAGACATGTTGTGGACAGGAAAGGGTTTCCCATTGAAAGCTCACTTGGCCTCATTTCAAACTCGATCTGCAATTTATATCACTCTCCATTTTAACATTCAGTGAGATTCCTCATGTCATCATTTCTTGCTTTTCCAATTTTCACTTTCTTTCTTTTTCCTTTTCCTTGCTTCACTTTCTTTCTCACTTTCTTTTTCATTTCTGTCAGCAAAATTGGTAATTACCTTTCTTTCTTTATTTTCCTCCTGCTTACTGTCATAAAGAGATAACAAAACTTGAAGTTCTTTATTGGTACTCTCGATCCTTTTGGCTTTTGGATTGTAACCATGGTCTATATTAAACTTTAATTTCCCGGACACTTTTTCTTTTTTATTTACTGCCACTTGGATAGTCGGATCCACCACAATATTATTATTGTTATCTTTAGCTTAAACTTCACTATCATCAATCATATGTTGGTATTGAACTATTGATGTTGCTAAGTATTTTTTAATATAAAACAAAGCAAGGGAGCTCCTAGAACACATGTCAATATAATGAAAATCTTCAAAACTCTTCCTTTCTTTTGGGGTTAGCAGCTATATGGATTATGACAATGAAATAAAAACTTGTTGGAGTATACACATATATGGCGCCCTAGACCAAATAATAAATTTCTTAATCTATATGTATAAGAGATGTTCTATTATTGGACAATATGACATATATTATATTTATACATTAGACATGTCAATATATATGATCATTAATTTTTAATCAAATATGCAATCTAACAACAATGTACGTATTCTTTTTTGAGCCGTGGTTGGATAAAAATTTACAATCAATATGACACACAATTTAATTTCTTATGATATTTTGAACTTCTTTTCTATTAAATCATTCCAAATTTCCATTGCCTTACTAAAATATATACTAATAGGTAAACCTTTTATCCTGTCTTTGTATGATGTTGAGCATCTTTTGAATGAGAGGGTCATAGACTTATAGTAACTATTGTTTTACTAAAACAATGTTGTAATAATTCAAAAGGGGTAACGACCTTATTGACCATGATATATTTTAATATAAGAGAAAATTAATGAAAGCCTTGAGGATGTGGATTTTGATGTGACAACATTTATGCAGTAGTTTTATATCCAATAATCAAAAAGAGCTTTTAATAACAAAGCTCTATTATAATTAGGTAGGGGGAGAATTGTAAAGTGTGGTTAATTAGTGGGGAATAATAGTGAGGTCACCCTAAGCTAAATCATTCAGTTACCTTTTATAATTGCATGCATAGGTTCAACTAATTAAAGCAAGGCAATAAAAAGCACTTTAAGATGAAATTTAATGTTGAATCCTAGCTTTAGGAGAGGGAGCCGAGCCAGTGTATATGATTGCTGGTCCAATTTTTGCACAAGGCAAAATCCAATCTAGTTTTCTGTGCCCACCCACAAACCTAATGGCTAATATAAAAAGAATGCATGTGCCATTGTCGACAATATGTCTATTCCCTTTTCATTCTCTTACTTCAGGGGAATGCTACTTTATATATAGTTTTTCCTTCTTTGATTTTACGGCCATGATGTGCCTACTCTTTGATTTGAACCAACCATCAAACATTCACTTAAGCATTATTTTTGGTAGATTACTTCATAACTAAAGTGCAATGCATGCATGCACCATTCATCATACATATATACCTTTCATTCCTACTAGTTGTTGCTCACAGAAAAATCTCACATAGAAAATATAAGGTCTTACATAATGATTTATAAAGATTTAGACTATTCTTTTTGTACCTAACGATCTCATATACTTGTACGTCGTCTAATATGAATTGTCCACGTGTTAAACTTGAGTGACGCCACACATGTTAGAGGCGTGTTGAGACAATAATCTCAAACAGCGAAAATATGAGGAGTACATAAACCATGAAGAAATTTATGTATTAATTCCAAAAACGCATTGGCAATAAAAAAAGTAACCAAAAATCGTATAAACCACTATACAATGTTATACTTTTTTAATATAGGACAACGTACACTTCATTTTCATAGTTGGCATGGTAACTCTCTCTCATTCTCTCTCTCGGATAACGTTGAAAATTCCTTCTTTCTATAGTTGTACTATGCACTGAAATTCTTAATTTCCAAAATGGTACTTTGATTTCTTGTGTCTTCATTGGAATGAAAGGGCAAATTTGTCGCCGAGGTATAATATAATAATTCTAGGAACATATATATATATATATAACCATGAAGTAGAAATCTACTCTCTTCAACTTCTTAACATTATAAAATTGTACTAGCTACCTACCCAAGTTCATTTTCATGCCTAATTATAAAAGAACTAAATAAATCAATTATCCATTTTAGTTAACATATGGGAAATATGACAATATTAATATATATTTCATATAAAAGTGTGATTCGGTTTTCTTTTGAATTTTTGTACTATAGAATTATTATACCCTGCATAGTATATAAAAGATTGAAGCATATGAATAGGGTACGTTACTCTTAAAACAACTA
>QANT01008743.1:0-18796 GCA_003254885.1 Purshia tridentata
CAAAAAGTAGAGAATGTTAAACTATAATAATAAATTTATTGAGAATAACATGTAGCAAAATCAATTAGAAAAGTTAATACACGACTTACCAAAATTAGGATTAGACAGCCACTATTTGATGATGCACCTTGGCTCATTTTTTCAAGTCCTTTGTTCAAAAACTCCAAAACTGCTCGTGCCCAATTTTTGTTCGCCATATCTTCCAAATCCTCACAGTGGGTGATGAAGTTCCACTGTATAAGATATCCAGAATTGCTGAACAGCAAAGTGACACAAAGGTGAAGAATGAGGAGTCGAACTGCATCTTCAATGCCCTGCTTTGTTTTTTTGCAGATTGCTTGTCTTAAATACTTCTCAACAAGCTGCTTTGAGGGTCTTAGATCTCTACTGAAATATCTCTTGCAGAAATCAGATGTTGGCTTCCTTCCACCAAAAATCTTAAGTTGTTGACCACTACTTGGCAGTCCAAATATCTTCTCAATATCTGCTTCAGATATTGAGGCAGCTACACTTCCAATATGAAAGTTCTTTGTATCTGCATCATAGTGACTCAACACTTCTTGTATGACAATGTCTGATTTCCTTGAGTCATTTTTCTTCATGAGACCACTCCAAAATGCTGAAATAATCCCCCAAAAGGGGGTTAATTGCAGTAGGGCCACATGCTTCGATTTCAGCTGGCCTTGGTCTTTGAACTCAGTGAGAATCTTGTAGAACGTAGAAAAGTTGCTTCTATATTGTGGTGTAGTCCTTGGGGGCTGCTGAATTTTCTTCTCTTTAACAGATGTTGTTTTCGAAGTACCTGCATTTGATTACAATTAAGTTAATATGAACAATGATTTGAGATTTAAAAAATGTAACTGTTTTTGAAAGTGTAATTGCTATTTGAAAATGAGTGAGTGTAGTGTGTGCCAGCCAGGGAAAGTTTAAAAAAACACTGATGATATGAGGTGTAACAATTAATTTCTGCTTTTTAAGGGAAAGATGCCACAGTAAACTTTCTGAAACTACTTGAAGGGTTTCTGTACATAATTTGTGTGTGCGAAGTGCAAACAGAGTGATAGATGTGTAACTCGTGCCATATTAAAGTGTAACTCACGTAAAACAAACCAAGCCTATTTTGCATCCCAGAATGGACAAACCCTCAAGATAAAGATCAACTACAAATGGAATATGAGGGGTCTTTTGAAACCCAGGCAAATTCAATACTAAGTTCATGAAAGTGTAACTCATTATACAGAAAGTACTTATACCTTTTATAGTACTGCGGAGCTTCATTTCAAATTGTATCCCATGCTCCTTTCTTTTTCTTTTTCTTGTTGTTTGTTTTCGTGGTGACATTTTGATATTATCTGCATTTGATTACATAAAAAGTTAAAATGTATTAAAAAGAGAAACTGCAACTCTTATACAAAAATGTAAGTCATTATACAAAAATGTAGCTCATTATCTCTCACTTCAAGTGTCCAGACATCTAAAAATTAGCAGAAATTAAACATCAGATCCACCCTAAAACCCTAAATACACGCACATTTGACAGAAAATTAAGATTTATATTTACTGAGAAATTCCCTAAATCTATCGCAAATTCCACTGTAAAACCCTAAATACATGCACATTTGACAGAAAATTTAGTAATCGATACACATTTGAGAGAGAATTACCTTTTAAACTAAAGTTGATCGAGAGATAGAGACTCGGATTGAGCGTTATTTCTGGAATTTGGAGAGTAATTTCGAGAAGCAACCGAGCGTGAGAGAGAGAGAGAGAGAGAACGATAGCACTGGAAACTTTGGTCGAGCACGCGAGAGAGAGAGAGAGAGAGAGAGAGAGAGAGAGAGAGCAGTGAAAACTCAAAAAGGCGATGAGCGGTTTCTGAGTGCGGGAAAAGTAGTGAAAAGTGAAAGAGAAGAGGAACAGTTTCTAGGCACAGGAAATGTGGGTGGCATGGGTGTAATTACAATCATTTTTAATGTTTTTTGTGAAGTCCGGTTATTGGGCTTTGTNTTTCATTATTCAACACGTGTGATATCTTTAAAATGAAAATAACGATTTAGAGGGAACAAAAAAAAAGTAAGTTAAATTTATATAATCAATTCTTCTTGACATTTAAAAAATTGAAATTTATAATATATATGCATAACAAGAATAATAATGTTATTTAATGGGAGAATATACAATGCATCAGACTATTGTGAATCATACTTGAATTTCTTTTAAGGGGTGTGCTAGAGTACCCTAATAGTTTGTGTCATAATCATATCCTAATTATACACATCAGTGCCACATAAGTTTCTATAAAGACTATTTTATTCTCTTTTATAATCTTGCAAAACTTGAATGAATTTGGATATTCTCTCCTCTACTTCTAATCTCATATGTCTAACTTCATTAAACTAGATCCAATGGCCATATAGCACTTTTTTAAGGGTAATGCTTGGTCCTCCAATGCTAAGGACAAGCTTGTCCTTATAGCCACCAAATTTATTTTTTTGCCGTCCCGGCTCAAAATCGGAACCATTTTATTTTTAAATTACTTATTAAATATCGTTTCTACAAAAAATCAATTTAATCAAAAATCATTTTGTTATATAACTGTCAAGGAATAAATACACAGTCTATAAATTAAAGAGTGATTTATTAACCAAACTGTGTATTTATTCGTTAACAGTTTTACAATCAAATAATTTCGCTTGATTTGATTTTTTGCAAAGATAATTTTTAATAAGCGATCTAAAAATACAACAATTTCGATAAAATTGATTTTTTGCGGCTGTAAGAACAAGCTTGTCCTCAGCTGGCCGGGTAATTTTCCTTATAGTAAAAGGCTTGACCGGTCAACCTGTTTTGCCCCAAAGCATTTCGGTCAACCTATTTTTCCCCAAAAGCATTATGGTCATCATATTTTGCCGAACATTCCAGTGATTATTTGGGCCATGACTTAACCTAGGTGAATAGTGAATACTTTTTGTGAGGCACACAACAAGATGACTTTACAATTAAGCATTATTTCCAGGCAGATATATATCTTTTATGCTAGAAAAGATGCTCAATTACAATAATTAAAAAGCCGATTTAGTCAGCATTCAGTGGAGCTATCCATTCTTAGCGAAGTGAACATGTTGTTTGTGAGTTGGTACACAAATTCTATCCGCAAGACTTTGCAAATCATGAGAATGACTTGTTGAATATATATTTCTGATATATGTCTCAGTGGTTGGTAACAACTAGAAGATCATCGACATATATATCCACATGTTTATAAAGCAAATACAGCGCGATCATTTCTGCTATACGTAATAGTCAAAACAAGTCTTTGTAACAAAATGAAGGATTATTTTCTCACCGACTCTTTGATTCTGCACATTGAAGAGGAAATTGCTGAAAAAATTAGTATAGACTCAATCATAGATAATTTTCGAGATATGAAAGATCAACGAGTCCCATTTTGATACATGATTGAGTTGAACACTTTATCTATTTATTTATATAAAGGGAGAAATGGGAGTAAGATTAAACATTCAAAACTCCAACATTGTTCTTTGTTAATTAAAATATTAAAAATAAATAACTTAATATTTTGAAGGTAAAATAGTAAAATTAAATAATTAGAATTGAAAAATAAAATGAAATAGAAAAGAGATTATTTTTATAAGTCCATTTAGTCCATTTGGACCCTTACCATATTCATTAAACCCAAACATGAAAAGAAAAATCTTTGTGGGTCCACTTTTTAAAAAACTTAATACGTGCAAAAAAAAAATTTAAAAGAGCATAAATTACACATCTGCCACTGCACTTTTGGTTTTCCTCCTTACTTTTGTTTGCAATGTGTCTTTTTTTCCTTTTTTGCTGAAACTACTTTCAATGTATAACTACCAACTACCATTTTTTTTTCTCAGCCATGTATTGGCACATATTGTTGCTTTGAGATATTGTACTAAATTTATAGGGTTTTTTTTTTATAAGTCCATTTAGACAAAAGTAAGGATTAAAAAGCCCATGTGCGGAAAAAAATTTCCCTGCCAATCCATTTTTTAAAAACTAACGCTACAATAACGCCGTTACTGTAGCGCGCTACAGTACTTTTTTTTTGGTAACTGAAAATTTTTATATCTTACATTTAGATAATTGCTATTGTCAAAATAGTAACTATTCTTACTTTGCTGAAAAATAAAAAACAAAACAGCTTATATAACTCTTACATTTTTTGTTTTTGCATAAACATCAAAAATAGCAAAAAACAAAAACATGAAGTTTGTTTTTTTTTTTTTTCCACATCTAGAGAACAATTAGGTATTGTAACTACATGTTATTATTACTATCTGACAGTAAGAATCTCTTAATTGTTACTGTCTGACAGTAGCAATCACCTAATTGTTACTGTCTGACAGTAGCAATCACAGTAGCAATCACCTAATTGTTATTGTCTGACAGTAGCAATCACCTAATTGGTACTGTCCGACAGTAGGAATCACCTAATTGTTACTGTCCGACAGTAACAATCGCCTTATTGTTACTGTTGTCTGACAATAATCAATGTATGACGATAACAATCACCTTATTGTAACAATCATGTATTGTTACTATCATACAAGAAAGACTTATGAAACTTTAAATAATATAATCAGGATCCAAGTAATATTATACAACACAACAAAAAAAATGAAACACATTAGTTTTTTTTTCTTATCTAAAAAATTGTCACTGTCAAACAGTAATAATCAAATTCTGAACTAAATTAAAAAATTGTCATTGTTCAATTGAGAACAATTAGGTATTGTTATTGTTACTATCTGAAAGTAACAATTATTTTATTGTTACTGTCTGATAGTAGCAATTACCTTATTGTTATTGTCTATTGTTTGACAATAATCATCTTATTTTACTGTTTATTGTTAGTTTATTACTACTGTCTAATAGTAGCAATCACTTTATTGTTATTGTTAGATCGTAACAATCATCATTGTTACAATCAGATAGTAACAATCGATCACTCTATTATGTGGCAAATAGTAACAATCACATTGTTAATGTCTAATAGTAACAATCAAGTATTGTTACTGTCTTACCAAAAAATAACATACTAAACTAAAAATAATATTATCAAGGTCCAAGCAATATTATACAGCATAAAAATATTTAAAAAAAAATTACAATAAGCATTGGTATAGTAGCATGCCATTTGAACATTTCTAGCCAGCATACGCAACAATCACTACATTAATCTATACCAATTCTTTGAAGTATGCAAACTACACAAAGTAAGAGAAAAACAAGATATTAGTTTTGAGCATCCCACATCAATAAATAGGCATTTGATTGCAAGTTGTTGGGAATCCCAAATCAAGTCCAAAGAAAAAGAAAAAAAATTGATAAAGCTGCCCATCCAGATTTTTTTTGGTAGAATCCTCTGCCTTCTATTAATAAAGAGCAATAAAAACAAATAAATATGAAAACTTTATCACATAAGCTAAATGCTTTATCACAGAGGTGAAGATGCATGAAACAAACCCATTAATTAAGACATAGTCGAGTATGTAAGAACTAAGAAAATCCACAATGCATCACAAAGAAGAGTATAGATCTCACCAATTACAATGCGAGTGGCCTCAAGAAGTTAAACTTCCTTCTTTCCCAGTTACTTGGATTTTGGAGACTCTGCTTGATATTTTCATACAAAAATTATGAAGTACCAAATATAACATGAAAATGACAAACAATTTAGGTTCCCACAAACACACACAATGGCAGCAACACAGCAACCATGTATTAGTTTTATAATATCAGGCCTTCCTTCTCACATTGATGCAGTGGCAGTGTGCCACTCATATCCTCTACAGGCTTAAAAGGACGAACCCATTTCTTCTAAATCTCCTTCTTATATCTTTTGTCCTCCTCACCACCTCTCATTATTTACTTCTCTGCAATCATCATAAAGAAAAATTAAGAAGCTCACAAATTCAAAATTAAATGCTATAAAAGCTCCTTGCACCATGAAAACTCTGCTTTCCCATTTCACAGCAAAAGAGAAAAGGCCTTAAATATTTCAAAATCACAAAACCTCAAAATTAACAAGAAAAACCAGGGGGGAAAGAGAGCTTATGATCAAAGGAGTAGAAATATGCCAAAATAAAGTTGTATCGCCGCTGAGTTCGCCGGAAAACTGGCTGGAAAGCCACTGACTTCTTGATGCCGATCTGCTGCCATCGCTGGTTGGATGGACCATCGAAGGCCATGGGAAGGAAGAGCAGAGAAAGGCGAGCATAGGGAGGTGGGTCTCACAGCCATCCATGGCCGGACGGCGAAGCATTTAGGAGAGAAAGAGAGTGATAGTGAAGAGAGAAGAAAGAAATTAGAGAAGGCTGAGTTTGAAATGAGTAAAATGGGGTAAACGGAGAGACATATGGGAGAGAAACGGAAACAATTTAAGTGGATCGGGTAAAAAAAAAAAGTGGGTTGGAACAAAATTAAGTGGATATGGTAGGAAGCCCAATAAGAAAGTGGACTATGTAGGAAGAAAGTAACCCAAAATGGGTGTATTGATAATTATCTCAAATTTATATATCTTTTTATCTTTTTTTAATAAAAAAAATTGATTATGTGTTTAGTTTTTTTTTTTGGCAAAAGGATTTATGAGTTTGGTTGCTTCATTGTTACTATTCAATAATGGCAATATAGCTATTATGTATAATTAACTTGTCAAAATATCAAGTTAGAACAAAACAAACAAATAAATCAATAGAACTTTTAATACAAAATCAAGAAAAGAACTTTTTTACTGCTATAAGAAAAAATTTAGACTATATCACTAAACAATTAGAAGAAAATAATAAAAATATACATAAATTTCCTTCAATTATAGACCAACATAAAAAAAGAAAAAAGAAAAAAAAGTACAACAAATATAATCAATACAAAAATAATTACTAGAATAAGTAAAAAGTTTACATACTAAAGTAAATCAGTGAATGAATTAATACAAAGTGTAAAAATTAACTCGATATATATTGAAACATTACAAGTACTTTCAGAAGCAGAATCGAACAGTGAACCAATAGGATTTTCAGATTATACTTCTAATATAGCAAATCATAATATTTCTATTAGACAAAATAACTTTATAACTCAACTTTTGATAAATATAGGTGAAAGATTAGAAAATATTGAAGAACAAGTTGTTGATGTACATAAAACATTAGCATGCAAATCATTAAACTATGGTACCTCCACAATTAGTACAAAAGTTAGAAGCATTAACCATAAGAAAAACAATAATAAGACATAAAAAAATCAATCCTTTTAATAATACTAAATGGAACTGTTTAAAGGAAAGGGTAAAGAAGTGGTCAGAATCGAAGACATCTATCTATTGGAAATAGAAGCACAAGAATTTATTAGAAAAAGATTTGAAAAAACACAACAACATAAGAACTCATTATATAATTTAGGAATGTTAGAAAATAAGAAAAACATTGTCAGCAGTACAAGTCAACAAGAAATAAGTTGTATAGATCATATTGGATTTATTAAGCCCTAAAGCAACTAAAGAACTTAGAAAATAACAATACAGACTAATACATGTAGGAACAATTATTGTAGAAATAGCAGGATTATTAAGAGCACAAGTAGGAACTAAAGCATTAATATATATTTGATGATAGATGGGAAAATTATGAACAAGCTGAAGTAGCTCTTAATAAGAACTTGGCAATAGTAGAATGTATACCTAATTTTTCAATAAAAATAAATGAATTTAGTCAACACATAAAAGTAATTATATAAGAACAAACAATTATAACATGAAAGGTGAATATAAAAGTTTAAGTGTAAGTTTAATATATATTGGAAAAGTTATAGATAAATTATATTATAAATTTAAAATAGAATTTCAAGATTAAATGAAAATGTTTGGAAGTAAACATGATAATATGATAGAAGCAAGACCTATAAATAACAGTTTTTAAGAAGGAATTGAATGAAATTTACCTAATTTAAAACTCATAGTAAATAACATACAATCTATAAAAACAAAAATTTATGAACATTTTGATGGAATAGCAGCAATATATAAAATTTTTAAATTATAAACAAATTGATAATAATGATATTGAAAGTGAACTTGAAGAACAAATACAAATGGCCTTTGATAATATTGAACAAAATTTAATAGAAGCTAACTTAGATCATATAATGGATAAAATAATTGATGATATAGATAATTTAACTAAAGAAGAATATTTAAAAAATATAAAACTTATGATTTAGGTATACATAAAAAGAATGATGAAGAACTAGTAAATATTATCCTTGAATTAAGACTAAACATACCCTTGGAATTAATTAATATAATCATTTACTTAAACAAATAGAAGAATGTAATCTAGCAGAAGAAACCGAAGAATCTTTATGAGTTACCAAGATACAGAAACATCTAGACCAGAACAAATTAAAATAGTTGAAACTAATGAACCTTAAGTAGAAGCCCAAAATTCAGAAAATAAACATTATATATATAAAAATTTCATAACAAATATAATACAAGAAAAAATAGAATACCACATATACCAGGAATTAGAGATATAAATTTAGCAGGAAACATTTTAAATCTAGATAGAACATACCCCCAAGACTGGGGAAAAACTATAGAAATTTGAGAAAAAAGGATGCGTACATGCATCAATAATCGTTAGACTTTAGTACAAACAAAGAAATGTTAAATTATTTTTGAACATACATTAGACGGAATAATTTTTTATTTCTTTCAAAATTGGAAAGTAAAAAGCTTAACAGATTATAATAATGCTATACAAAATTTTAATATAACAAATTTATAACATCAACTAAATAAGAATTTTAGATCAAAATAGATTAAACATGAGAAGTGAACAAGAACAGATTAGAGCAATTGGAAATTTAAAACAATTACAAATTTATGATTTACAATATTTGGAGAATATAGAACAAACTTTTTTAAATATTTAGGAAGAATTAGTGACTTGAATTTATTAGACACTTACATAACAAAAATAAAATGACCTATAGGAGAAAGAATATGGACAGAATGGCAAAAACATCCAAAGAAAATAGAACCATTAATTGGACCTAGAGCAGCACATGTATATTAAATACTTAGGCAAGAATGCAGTCAAATAAAAGCAAAAAGACAAATAAGAAAAAAATTTTAAATGAGTTGTAAGAACATTGATTTACCTAAACAATATGGTTGCTAGGAAAGAAGCTTTACAAACCATATAAAAAATTATAAAAAGAAAAATTATAGAAAATACAAAAAATTCGATATACATAAATCATAGATATTTAGAAGAAAAAAAAATTTACCTAAACATTTCAGAAAGAGAACTTATAAACCTTGGATTATAAAGCACAAAGAGATAAAAGTAAATGTAAATGTTATTTATGTGGTGAAATAGGATATATAAGACCACAATGCCCTAAAATGAGAAAAACTAATAAAGAAAAAATACAAATAATAGAGCAATTTCATTTAGAACATAATGAAGATTTAGAATTAATCTGTATATAGCTTAGATAATTTACGTGATAATGAAAGTAATTATAGTATTAATATTTGTAATTCTGAATTTGTAGAAGATTATAAAAACTTTGAAACATACATTAATTGTGTTTTAATAGAAGAAGAAGAGCAATATATTTATAACCATTTTGGATGGCCAACTAATTGTATTAAATATAATAAAAAAGTAATTTCACATTATAAAGGTGAGATTACTAGTAAAGTACATATCTGAATAGTAACAGAGGCAACCGCAACGTTCAATACATATTAGAAGAGTAACAAAGAGCAAATCTTTCAATTTCGGAAAAAAGACAAACTGGAACCACTAGAACTGCATGCATTTGTCAATTAGTGAAGGGCAAAAAAGTCTAAATGGGCATTAGAGGAAAGAGAAAGCTCAAAACAGAGTTTACGAAAATTGACCCTTATATCTAAGAATCCCATTATATATTGAATACCATTCAAATCTTCCAATTATGGGTATTTGTATTTTCAAGCTCTCTCAATATTGGGTCTTTATGTGTACGGAAAACCATTGGATGAGCAATTTACACTGGTTTGAATATAATGGTCAAGGACAGAGCCAAGGAGGGATCGAGGGGACACGTGTCCCCTCTCATATTTTTTTAATTAAAATATTAAGTATTGATTTATGACATTTTACATAAGTGACCTCAAATAATTAAAATATTTCATTAGTTTTCAATCTCAGTTCTCTGTATTTCCCAATTCTAGAAGTATCTTGTGTCTTATTTCTACTCATATCACTCTTATGTGTTTTTTTTATCAATGTATAACTTTATGCTTTTTAATTTTGTGGATGTTAATCCCTATTTTATTGTTCCTTATATTTGTTGAGTTATTTTCTTTCTTCGTATAAAATTTCTTTCACATTCAATTGATATGAGTATTTTTACATATGTAAAGTTAAAATAGTACTATCAATATGGAAACTCTTTTATTTGTAAAAGTTTAATATTATTTATAAAAATTTGAGTGTTGCCAATTTAAATAGGTATTAATAAAAGAATAAAAGATTTGTTTGTAGTAAACATTTTTTGATTTTATATGTGATTGTTTGTTTGATGGAAAAAAAAAATCTACAAATGGAAAATAAAGAAAAATGTGCCCTCATAGATACATTTTTCTGGCTCCGTCCCTGATAATGGTTCAATTTTAATACAGACATGGTTGACTTGAATGAGCCCGTCAACGGGCCCAACCGTGAAGAAAGTCAGATGCATATATATAGTGATTGGTGTGTGTGCGTGTGACGCTGCCATTAATTGATGATCATCTGCCTAATTCTCTTAATTAATTCGTTAAGCTGAGCTTTTTCCAATATAGGTTGTCTGCCACTGCCTTAATTAATAAATTTGCAAAGGACCTTAATAAGAGTAACCGACACAGACATGAATAAAAAAATGTATATTTTTATATATACACGAATGCGGTGTGTTTTTTATATTTTTTATTACAAAGAAGAAAAATTCGAACTTTTGTCATCAGCCAACTAAATGAATCTTGTTCACATAGTCACATTACGTTTGAACACAAAGAATTAAAAAAAAGTGTGATACGTGAAAAAAAACAGGAAAAAGTCCAGAGGAAAAGTCCCATGTATATCTAGTTTTCTTCTTGTCTTGTCTTTGCCTATTCATTGTTGCTTCTTCACCCTTTCCAGGAACTTGTAGGTGAAAGAAGATCACATAAATTAACAGTATATATAAACCACAAAAAGATCGATCGTAGAGCTAGTGAATCAGAGGCTCAGAGCTGTGAGTCTGTGACCGATAATATTGAATCTCGATCGGCATATATGGGAAATTTTTGTGGAGCTCATCATTTGAATAACCATAGCCCACCTAAGCCGCCTAGCCCAACAACTAGTACGTTAAATTTCTATTTTCTTCTGCAACTAATCACCATGAACTATTAGCTAGCTAGTTATATATATGCATGTCAAAGTTCCAAAGATTTAAAGTATTTATCTATATAGATGGGGTTTTGCAGATAAATGGAGAAACTATAGCAGCGAACCAAATGGATATTTAGCTGCAGGAACAAGTGTGAGAGATATTGAGAGAGCCGAAAACATCAACAGCAATACGAATAAAAATATTAATGATAATGGCATTAATATTATTCAAGAAACTGTGGCTGCAGCTCCAAGCAATAGAGGATTAAAAGTGATAACACCAAAGTTGAAAGAGTTCAGTTACGAAGAGCTGAAGAAAGCAACAAGAGATTTTAGACCAGACACAATGCTTGGTGAGGGAGGTTTTGGTAGGGTTTTCAAGGGCTGGGTCGACGAGACCACTTATGCCCCCTCTAAAGCCGGCGTCGGCATCGCCGTCGCCGTCAAGAAGTCTAACTCCGATAGCTATCAAGGTCAACAAGAATGGCAGGCAAGTTTACAATTATTCCTTAACTGATTAATTAAATTAACTAACTGTCTACTTACCCTTAATTAATTAATTAATACAGCCGGCCGAGAAATTAAAAGTATAAAATAACATTAATTATTCAAATATTTTCTTAATTATCATCGTATCCTGTGAATTTAAAATATTGATTAGTATGATTATATTATGATTATGCAGGCGGAGGTGAATTTCTTGGGCAAGTATTGTCATCCAAACCTTGTTAGGCTGCTTGGATATTGTAGCAAAGATAATCAATTTCTTCTTGTCTATGAATATATGCAGAAAGGAAGTTTGGAAAACCACCTTTTCGGAAGTAAGACCAATTAACACATATATGCATGCATCATATCTTACATTTGTTGGATATATGATGATAATTATGATATGGCTTTCACAAATTATACCATAACAATCAAAGTTGTGTTGGTTGGAAATAAAAGGTTTATTAATTTATTATTCATCTAACTAAAGACACCACCCCATTATATTAAACAGTCTTACGATGTTTGCATATCGATTTTCTTTCCTACAATTTACACCAGCAAAGTAAGCATCATATATATATGCTTATCATAATACTTTTGATACCTAAAACTAGTTCATGAGTGAGCTGTCGTCAAACAATTCGAGCTGGTCAGAGTTGAGCTTTCTTGAGCTATATTTTAGTGGTCGGGATCGATCAAGGCTTTAGTCATAGCCAATCAAGTAGAAAAGTAATTTAGTATAATATGTATTATGATAATGTGGAGTGTTATTCCACATTGAAAAATTATAACCTTACATAGTGACTTATCAACGTTTGAATTACTCCTTTATTACCAATTAGTTTTGAGATGAATGCCTAGATTTCTTCATGGCATTAAAATAGGTTTACCCATATGTGTTAGGTCAAATGGCCACATGTGCTTCACGTTACCCAAAATGAGTATGAGTTTTCTATATATTTGACTTAAGTGACACAATATGTGCGGGCGCGTAAGAATGTAGGATGTTATAAGGGTTTAGGCTATTACTCTCATTATCAATTAATTTTAAGATAAATACTTAAATTTTTTTATATATCAGCAATTAAATAGAGTAAAATATTTTATTTATAAAGGGAATGGCAATGCATGCAAGTTCATTAATTCGTAGGTTTTAATTAATTTTTATTATTTTGTTACTTAATTGTTACAGAAGGTCCAGAACCACTTCCATGGGAATTAAGGCTTAAAATAGCAATTGGAGCAGCACGAGGACTTGCTTATTTGCACACCTACGAGAAAGTCATCTACCGCGACTTTAAGGCCTCCAATATTTTGCTCGATCCGGTACTCTATTCTATTATTGCTCTTGCTTCAGTCATACTCTTCATTTTCTCTATTTCAATAAAATTATTATTTCCTTTTCATTTTTAGGTTTGATTTTTTTTTTTTTGGTATTTTGG
Organism: Purshia tridentata; assembly: GCA_003254885.1. NCBI lineage: Eukaryota > Viridiplantae > Streptophyta > Magnoliopsida > Rosales > Rosaceae > Purshia > Purshia tridentata. Next base: position 13,394 of record QANT01008743.1, read on the forward strand.
TTTTCGTAGGATTACAACGCAAAGCTTTCAGATTTTGGGCTGGCAAAGCAGGGCCCAGTAAATGGCAACTCCCACGTAACCACACGTATAATTGGTACTTATGGCTACGCAGCTCCGGAGTACGTCGCAACTGGTAATACCACAATTTCCATCATTAGCTAAATTTATTTATTTATTTTTTAATAAATAAAAAAAAACTAATAAGTTTCATCTTCACTTCAATTCCAAAAGGATAAAAAAAAAAATGCCATATGACTTAGAGCCGGTTTGCCACTGTTTGTCAAATTGCCAAAATGCTTTGAAATTCGTAAAAGCGTTTTTCATAGAGCATTTAAAATTTTTATGAAAATTTGTATGAAGTATACTTATGAGTAGAAGTTGTGTTAAACAGACCTTTGACTATCATAGTATATTGACCAACAATGATCATTAGCAGATTTAATTTATTAAATTATACCCATTAAGTTTTTCAAAAATAATTATAAATGAAGACTTAGCCCAATGATTCGTAGTACTATTTAAGATACTAATGTGTTTGATGCATAAATTTAAGGCCTAATAGCCACTTTACCCCCTCAACTATAACCGATGTGACAATATTGCCTCAGAAAAAAAAAAATGATTGCTATTATTCTCACACCCTTCATCTTCTCTCCTTACATCATTTTATTTTTATTTTTAAATTACAATTCATTCTAACATGAAAAAAAAACCATAAAAACACACAATGAAAAAAAATAATGAAGATAACCAAAACCCAGCAAACTCCACCTCCACCCAACTGCTGCCATTGCAAGGTCTCTGGCGTTCAAACCAGCAGCCTCCCTTCCCTTCTCTCTCTCTCTCTCTCTCTCTCTCTCTCTCTCTCTCTCTCTCTCTCTCATTGCTCTCCCTTTCTCTCTCTACCTTGCTGATCTTCAAATTGGAGGTGTGAGAATATCAGTGGTTTAAAAAACTTATCCAATTTACCCATCAAACATTCTCATCTAAACACAGCTGTAAATGTGAATTTCATAGAAAGGTGAATAGGACTATGTTAAAACTAAGAAGAAGAAGAGACGGCGGGAATTTTCTATATTTTTTATATATTCACATGAAAATATTTATATTATATAGAGTAAACCCTAGTTCTATACCAAGTAGGAAACCTAATTAGGAAACCTAATTAGGAAAGTCTTAATCTTGGAAAGATAATTAACAAATCCTAGTCTAAACCAACAACTCACGCCAACAGACTATCTAAAATTAGATTAGATATTTGTGAATTTGACAATATGGATTTGTGCCGGCAATAAAATTTGACCAGTTAAACATATCGAACACAATCATTACATTGATATTTCACTAGTCTAATTATATATATACAATTAATAGACAGTGACAAATATGATTGTCGAATAATAATGGAGTGTATTCAATTAGAATTTTAATAGATTTTTGTAAAGTTTTTAAAAATCATTGACTTTTCCAAAAACAATAGATTTTCATAAATTTCACATAGATTTTCACAGACTCCATAAAAATCTTCACAAACTCTATACATATCTTGATTCCAATTATTTTGAAAATAATCATAAAACCATTTAATGTTCTAAATCTATTAATTTTTGTTTCAATTAGAAAGCCAAAGATTCAATTATTGCTTATACTAACAGTTTGACTACCATATATATAGCTCTAATAAAACTTATACAAATGACAAATTAATAACAAATGAAAAATAAAAGCTATAACTCTTTTATTTCTCCGTTAATAATTTATATATATACTCTTGATCGAGTGGGTATGAACTATGAAAGTAACAATGTTATAAAAAGTTAATGTTGATTGGGGGGTGGGCTTTGATGCTAGTGAAATATAAATACTATTTTTTATTATATATTTTATTAATTTTTGAAATAAAAATAAAAAATATATTTGAAATCCTTTGAAATCTACAGGAGAAAGGTTGGAGAATTATTAACTTTGATATAACATAGTTTACACTCCAAAATCCATGAAAGTCTATCATTTAATAAATTCTTTATAATTCAATGACTTTTTGAATGCCACATAATTTTTTAAAAGTCTTTATTGAATACCATCAGACTTTTTCAGACTCTTTAAAAGTCTTAATTGAATAACACCAGATTTTTTTAGACTTTTTAAATGTCTTGATTGAATACCATTTACATTTCAATTATATTCCACCAATGTCATTAAAAATCTTAATTAAATACACCCCCTAAGACTTAGTGAAAGTTATGGAAAAGATACACAATAAATATATATAGTGGTTTGGTGTCCCATGATCTACATGTCATCCACTTAATTTGTCCTCCTATTAGCTAGGTTACCCATATTATGAATCCACTAATCCATATATGAGTTTTCAAATGTTAATAATGAAAAATCTTTATGAATCTATCTTGTTTTTCTTTGCACTTCACACTGACAATAAATTAAGAACCATATGAACAAATCAACACTTCCTATTTAAAGGTGATATCGATGTTCTCCTTGAACCAATACCCTTGTTTAACAATATTCAATGTATGAGCTAACTAAAGTAAATAGCTCAATCATGCCACTTTGTAACCTCACAATAAGGAAAAAATTAATGATATGTTATAGTGTAATATTCTCTTATCAAACTAAATATCTTATATTATCAGATTAATTAAGCATTTTATGTTGATAATTTAAGCATAAATAAATTTTATTAGTGATTTAGATTTACAGTCTAATAATATTAAGTATTTATTTTAATTATTGTTTGACACATAAAAACTTATTTTTGGATAATTAATATAATCTACTCTCTAAAGCATATAGAAGTAATAGATTATCTCTTTATTTCTTCATAGTTAGGTCAATATTTAAGTCATCTCAAATATATATGCCAATCACTCTCTCTCAATTGACCGTGTTTAGTCAAGTAAAGGTCCTTGTAACAAAAAGATAAAAAGTAAAAAAAAATAAAAATAAAAAATAAAAAAAAAAGGAAGAAGAAGTCCATTATAGGCTTGGTCAATAAGACTCCTTACACACAACCTAAAATAATCCTCGAGAAATTTGTGATAAGGTCTTGTTGCTTTTTAAGAAAAGAAAAACAATAAAAAAGAGAAAGTCTTCTTGCCTTTATGGCCAAGGAAAGAGGAAGTCTTGCATCATGACTTTATCATTAAATGACTTAATTATAGTTTACAGGTAACCGTACGTACATGTTATCAATAATACTAAGTTAATTAAATTTATTTATTTAGCAGAATGATGTGTCAGTATTTTATTAGTCATAAATAAAGCTTAAAGTTAACTTTAAAAGCTTGAAATTCTTAAGAAAAATATAAAAATGAGATCCTTGGTCTATTATGTAAATATATAAGAAATCTAAAAAATTTGGTGGTTCGAGGTGGTCACGTCACTCACCTATCCTCAAAATCAACTATGATAAGGTTTAAAATAGTCTATATTTAAATAAATGAAACACAAACACACGTACTTTCACATGTTAAAGCTTTGCATGGAAAACTAGTTTGCATTGTATATATCATTTCCTTTGAAAAAAGCTTCAAAACTTTAACCATCACTTGGGTTGATATTGATAGGCCACCTGTACGTAAAGAGTGACGTGTACGGCTTTGGTGTGGTGTTATTGGAGATTTTAACAGGCCTAAGGGCTCTTGACCCGAATCGGCCTACTGGTGAGCACAGTTTGGTGGACTGGGCCAGACCTTTTCTGAATAAGAAAAAGGGGCTAAAGAAGATTATGGACCCAAGTCTTGAAGATCAATACTCACTAAAAGGTGCATGCCAAGCAGCGCAGCTCATTCTAAAATGCCTGGAATCTGATCCTAAAACCAGACCATCCATGGAAGAAGTTTGGGAGATTCTAGAAAAGATCAATGCCAATAAGGAAAAGGAAAGACCCAAAGATACAAAAGCCAATGCCATGAGACAACACCAACATTCATCACATCAACATCATTATAGCCATCGCAGGTCTCCAATTCACCAAACCCATTTTCGCAATGGTGTTAGATCTCAAGCTCATCCATATTAGTCCACCATCTCTAGAAGTGTGGTGTCACCTACCCCAATCAAAATTTGTATCTATTTACAAGTTTTACATTCTTTTGGAACTTTGTATCAAACTCTTTGATTCTTTAATTTATTTCAAAATATGTCCAAATTCAAACCAAATCAGTGATTAATAGAGCATACAAAAACTTTCGGTGACAAAGGTTTTTTGTAATCTTATTTTATTCTTATTTTTTAAGTTAGTTTATTCTTATTTATCTTTTTTAGTTTTAATCTTTATAATTTATTTTTTATTTTAATTTTCTGTGTTAGTTATTAAGATTAATATTTTGTAAGTTATACACTAGAAGTGGGCAAAAATACCGAAAAATCAAGTTTTGAACTGAACCAAACCAATCGGTTTGGTTTAGGTTTTCAGTTATCAAACCAAACCAAACCAAACCCAAATTTGTGGTTTGGTTTTGGATTTCAATATTGAAATTTGTGGTTTTAATCAAATGGAACTATCAGTTATAATATATATTAATTGGCTTATGTATAGTTTTAATACCTATTATTCAGTAAACGAAACCCCCAGTTATGTTGTGTAACTGGTTAGAACTCTTCACTTGTTTCTGTTGAAATTTGTTAAAACTTGTCACTTGTTTTATGTTGGAATTTGTTAGGATGAACTACTTAAGTAAATTATTTGGTTATGCTTAATGAAATTTTTGAGAAGTGTTAAGGATTGTCAAAATGGGCCTTTATATACCCATATGAAGTGTGCAAAATGGGCCTTTAGCTAATTAGGCCTACAGAATGGGCCTTTATATAAATTAAAAAAAGGGTGATTTATAGGTCGGTCCAATTTTTTATTCTCTCTTATACTAATACCTTAACACTTTTTTATTTTTGACTATGGTCCAAAAATATTATACAGATGTTTTTAATTTTAAAAATATATAATATTATCCTAAAATTAATGATATGTAAATCTTAATATTATCCTAGTATTATTAGAATATTATTATAATTTTATATTACCTTAATATTATAATATTATATTATATATCATAATTAATATTATTATATTATCCTATAATTAATTATGAAATTTAACTGTGTGAAACGAACGATTGACTCTGATTTGTAAATACATTTTAATTGTACCAATCAATCAATCAGCTCCGGTTTGTCGGCTTTTATATTATGGTTTAGCTCCAGGATTTTGGGCTCCACCAAAATCCTAAAGCTAAACCCTAACATAACGCCTCTATCGAACCCATTTTATACCCTAGGAGGGGATGTGGTGAAAAAATGGGATTTACCCTCAAAACTCAGGAAACGAAGTAGCTCGAATATATATATATACATATATATACACACACACACACACCAACTCAG
>QANT01008744.1:0-33467 GCA_003254885.1 Purshia tridentata
TAAAAAATATGAAAAATACATATAATTAATATACCAGTGTGTTCCGGTTTGGTTTGATTTTTTTTGGCGTAGAACTGGTTTGGTTTGGTTTTTTTCCCAGTGTTGACTTTTTTTGATCAACGAGGTTTTTTCCGGTTTTTTAAACTCCGGCTTGGTTTGGTTTTTCCAATTCAGAGTTTTTATGCCCACCCCTACTTATATCTTTATATTGTGTGCACTTTCATTTATGAACAAACATTGCCTAAGTTTGGACTTGAGAATTATGAATGTAAATGTATTATGAGCAATGATTGTGAAGCAAATTGTTGTCCTGGATACTCTTTGTTCTACTTTCTATCCGGAGCTATTTAATTCAACTTCACATGAAGCTATTGTGCTCTCATACCAGAAGGGAAAAAAAAAAAAACAATAAATGAATTTGACACCTAGAAAGAAATTAGGCATCTTCTTCGAAAGTATGGGAAATAGTTGGGTTTTTGAAGACATTCTTGTCCTTAAGATTGATGTATCCTAATACAAAACTGCTACATGTTACTTTTAATATTTCTTAGAACATGTTATTTCGACTATTTTTAATTATTAAATTGACTTTTTTAATATATTTTAGATTAATTTTTTAATTTATTTTTATTAATAAAATTATATATTAATTTTACAGTATATTATTGTTTTATACAAAAAAATTTAATAATTAACCATTAAAATAATACAAATAGCTTGATGTACTATCAAATAACTTAGAAAGTGGTCAACTCAAGAATTGTGGTGGTTGGAATAGCCTATACTCATGTCTTATTATGTAGGCAAATAGCAGCCCCACTTCCATCCACCCACCCAGCCCAAGAACTCACTCCCTCCCATTCTCACTGCCAACATGAGGCAACTCTAACAGTCCCACTGCCGATGCCGATGAGCCCAACCGTCGGAGATCTTCATAATTTATGTGGGACCATAGAATTTACAAGGTAAAGCTCCATGAAACTAAGGGGATTTCCTTCCAATTCGAGTTCTCGGACCCGGAGATGTGGCAAGACTACCGGACCCCCCAATTTGGTTGAAATTGGGGAGGGACCGAGCCAAATATATAGTGACGGACCATCACCCTATCCCTCTTTTGATGCCAAATTGTTAAGTGTTTAAAATTCTACAAGGGTTTTTTTGTTAAGTTGATTAGTCTTATTCATACGTTTGTTGAATCTTCACCAGGTTATCTCCGAGCATTAATGGAGCCCTTGAGAGTCTGTTTCTATTTGTTTGTTGACATTGTTGTAGCACCTAAAGAATATTTCCATAAGGGGATTTAAGGGACAGCTGGATGAGATGGAAGCAGCAAAGTATTTCTTAAAGAACGGTGATGTTTTGTATAAGATGACTATTTCTACATGTGATCTTCTGCACACAAAGGAGAAGGAGGTATACAAGGAATTTTTAATGTCTGAAAAGGGTTCAAAGACTTGTCAAGTTGAATTTATCTGAGATGTAGTTTTAAGTTTCTAATCAAATGGGTTCAAAGATTGTGAAAGTTGTCAAAGCATCATCTTTGTTGTTAAAAGATGCATGCATATATCTTTCTTATAACTTGTGGATAGAAGATGTGAAAGTTATTAGCTCTCGTGGAATTGATTATGGTCTCATTCATATATATCTGAACAGACATATATTTACATCTTAAAAGGTGGGTAGGACTAGGAGCATTATGCTCCTTGAAATTGTTTGTTTCCTAATGGAATTCTAAAGGTGTCTGTTGCAAATGTAAGTCATTTTTACATTAGTAAGTTTTTTATATTTGTTTTCTAATTTTAGTCATTATTTCCTTTTTCTTCTTCTTTTTGGCTCAGAGCTGCTTCTGTCTTAGTGAAAATGATCTGGTGGCTGAACCGAAAAGTGCACCACATCTCAGCCCCTACAGTATTGCTTTGCTCCAATTATGTTAGTGATCACATTTTCTCACAATTGTCTCATTTTCCACCTCTTGTTTCTCAATTTTACCTTGCACGCTTTAATTGAGACTTGAGAGGTGGTATACATATGATGATAGATACTAGAAAGTTGATGGCTTAAGCCTCGATCCAAGACCAGTGCAACAGAGACATTTCTAATGGACCCTCCACCAACCGCCATGTGGGAATTTCAAACTTATCTCTAGAAAATAGATATCTATGAAGACAAATGAGTGTTAAATTGTTAATGGATCAATGATAATTTCCTTAATTAATATAACATATGATATGACAATTTCCAGCTTGGTACAATTATATTTTGGTTTCAACTTTCAACTTTGCTTAAGATAAAAATAAATACAATACTTATCACATCAGTTGTAATATTCAACAAATTTATTTTTGATAATACTTATTTTTGTCTGATTTGTTTGCCTTAATTGGGAGTGCTTGCTTAGAGTTGACCTCCATAGTCACTCATCTTCTTAGTTTTTCTCATTGCTTCTCAGTATTTTTAAATTCTGGGCAACTACAGAAGCTCATTTCAGGTACTTTTTCTTTCTAACTTTTTTACTTCCTTTCCTATTTATTTGGCTACCATGAAAAATGAGAATTAAAATTCAAGTCGTATCCTTTGTGTTGTTTGTCTCAGGAGGAAATGAGATCTTTATTTTTGTCTCCATTTCTAAGAAAATATAGTTTCTCATAAAATACTCTGTTCGATATTTTCTTCGCAGTTTCATTTATTTCCATCGAAGATTTTTTCTTGAGTAACTAGGATTTGATTCTCATTTCTCTTGCTATATAAATAAGTATCTAATGATTTTATTGCTCAAGGGAAATTTTTATACTTGCATTTTCTTTTAGGTTCCATTTAACCAAGCATAGTGTCAATTAAGAGTTTTTATTTTATTTTTCATTTTTCATAGAAGTGCACAAGAGTGTTGTAATTTGACCTTTCTTGTTTAAATATCAGGGTACAAATGGGTCTAAGATCAAAGCTTCAACCCACAGATAAAGATAGGATCAGTGCTTTACCCGATGAAGTTCTTTTTCACATACTTTCATTCATTCCAACAATAGACGTCCTGATGAGAAGCATTTTATCTAAAAGGTGGAAGAACATATGGGTCTCTGTTCCTAATCTAGACTTCACCTGGTATGATGTTGACTCTGGTTTTGAGATTTTTGTTAATCATGTACTTCTCCTTCGTGACTCATCAGACATTAAAAGTTTCTGTCTTAATTATTTCTGTGATGAGGAAAATTCTGGTCATGTTGATGGTTGGATTCGCACTGTTGTACAGCATAATGTTGTTGAACTTGATCTTTCTGTTTTCACTTCTGATGAATTTGAGCCCTATGAGTTCCAGTTGCCTAAATGCGTTTTCACCTGCAAAACACTAGTGGTTTTGAAGTTGCGGTCAGATTGCTTTACCTATGCTCCTCCTACATCAGAGTGTTTCCCAAGTCTCATGTTACTCCATGTTTGTGCTATTAATAGTGGCTCACTAATGGAAAAGCTTTTTTCTCACTGCCCTGTACTTGAAGATTTGACTATAAATGGAATTCATGAGGGTGTTGAAGTCTTGAATTTTAACATTTCTGCACCTAAACTGAAGACGTTAAACCTGTTGAACCTGCTGAATACTTGGAGATAAGCATATTCTAACTTGTTTCTTTACGGTATATTTAGTAGAAAAGTTTGTATGAAGGAACGAAAGGGGTGGAAGGAAAAGGGGATGGAAAGATAAGTCATTCATTTTTTAGTATATTTGTCAATTTTTTCAAAGTTGGACAGGTTTAAGTAATGAAATGGATTAAATGGTATTTAGTTTTTGGTTTGATGAGAAATAGAATAGTAATTATGATTAGATTCTCATTTTTCATTCCCTTCAACCCTACAGCCAAACAAGGTCCAGTTGTGCACCTTGTTATTCAAAACATTGACTGAGAGGCACACATCCCCTGTATTCCCCCATTTTCCTATTCTTATTGTTCTTTCTTTCTACTAACATAAGTTGTAGTGACTGAAAACCGTTTCCATTTTAGAACTTTATGATTTGGATTAACATCTTTTTATTTAGGAGTTTTTATTTGATCAACACTTGTATCTTTCAGACTTTCATGAAGGTTTGTGGGCTGCCTACTTTTCTTAATTTGAACCAATTGGAGTTGATTCGTCTTGATTGCAGTTCCTGGGACTTGTTGTCAGTGTTGCTCAAGAGATCACCTAATCTGGAAGATCTTTGCTTGCATTATGTAAGATGTTTTTACCCTTGTGCTATGTGATACCAACATGCAGCTCTTAAAGATTCTCATTTCATTCTTTCTTTCTTTTAAAAGCATCATGAAGGCTCCAAATGCAGTTCAAAATGCCCAGATATTCATTGGAATCCACCAGAGTTTGTGTCTACTTGTTTGTCCCACCTCACGACTATCTCCATACTGAGATTCGGGAGAAGTCCAGTTGTGATGGAAATCATCAAGTATTTGTTAAAAACTGGTAGAGGTTTGAACAAGTGAAAATTTATGCAGGTGAGCTTGATAAAGAAGAGGAGGATAAGTTATTCAAGGAAGTTCAAATGTATGAAAGGGGTTCAACTACTTGTCGAGTTGAATATATCCAGATGTGATTTTGGGTTTTATTCTAGTTTTGAAGTCGAGTTCCAGGTTGTAGAAGGATTCTGTTTCAAAGTTGTAAAAGCCTCATCTTTGTTGATGAAGATGGAACTGTTTGTTTGTTTGTTTGTTCTCCATTGTATAATATTCATATTAGCTCTGTTTGGCTTTTAATTTTTGGGGGGAATTTGATTATGTTGACATGCTTGTATTTGAAATTTAAAGAGACAACATATTGGCATTTGCAATGGAAAATTACATGGTTAATTCAACTTCTTTGATCTATTACTCTTCATTGCTTCTTTATATATTCAAAACAAAAGCTATGGTGACACATACAGGACTAGTACTGCATAATGTACTTCCCACTTATTTGAGTCTTATGTTGCCATACATGTTAATTGCATGTGTAACTGGACTTTATATGGTCGTTGTGTGCTCTCTCAAAACTGAAATCAATCTTGTTTTGCTCTCTTCACTTAGTTTACCCAAAATGGATAAGCAAATATAGTCATCACAACATTTTTTCAAAAAGGAAAATAGAAAATAGAAATATGAAACTTCAGAGTTACTGAACAAAAAAAGAAACTTCAGAGTGCAACTAGGTTTATTTTTGACATTGGGGTCTCCAAGTACCACGTTGTCTCCAGCTTTGTCTCCAGCCTTTTGCCATGAGCAACAATTGGGCTCTTCCTTCATCATTTCCTTAAAACATGAATTCTCTTATTTGATCGACATGTTGGATCCCGATGATGTTTCTTCTGCATGACCGTCTTCTTTTTCTTGCCTGACATGATTGTTTACACCGTGCCAAAAACGCAATTTAATTAAGATGAAAAAGAATAAAACAAGTCACTAGAAACGCATGCAGAGAAGTTAACTAACATAGGCCTCATTTGGCGCATAGGATAATATTGGATAGAATAAATGACGAAATTCATGTGTATTCAAAAAAAAAGTTTCAAACTAACATGTATTAAGATGGACTAATCATAAAGAAAACTTATTTCTTTCGATCTCCCCCAAAATGGGAGGATTAAATAATCTATTTTCTTCCCATTTTCTTCTTATTTTCCTCCCATCTTCTTCCTTCAAATTAGAACACATCACTCATGTTTTTCTATGAATACACATAAATTTAATCATTTATCCTATTCAATACTATCATATATACCAAACGAGGCCTAAAGTACTATAACTTACCACTTGTTATCTTAGCAATGGTGATTCCTTCTTCAGATTCTTCGTTGTCGCGGTCAGTTTCAGAGTCAAGTTCAACTTTTACTGGAGCTTGATTTCCTTTGTTTACTAAGGAAACATGATTATTTCCACAATCTTCGTTCTTGTTTTGGCTTTCAAGGTCGATCATTGCATTTTTTGCTCCAGCTTGGTTTCCTTTATTTCCCAAGGAAACAGAACTGCCAGCACTTCTCCTCTTGGCTGCTTCTATATCCTTTTCACATAACGAATTATCAAAGACTGTGACATTGAAGTTTGAGCCATTGTTGTAACTGAAAACCAAGAAATCCCCAGTTTCTAAAGCATGATCCTTCACAAAACCTTGCCAACCAAGATCATGGATGAACAAGCCATCCTCTCTCTTTTCCAATTCCACAGACCTTGTCGCACTAGGGCCAATAAGAGCACATCTACAAGGTGGTTCTCCATTGAAGTTCTTGACAAAATTAATCCTTCACAAAACCTTGCCAACCAAGATCATGGAAGAACAAGCCATCCTCTCTCTTTTCCAATTCCACAGACCTTGTCGCACTAGGGCCAATAAGAGCACATCTGCAAGGTGGTTCTCCATTGAAGTTCTTGACAAAATTGGGTGGTATCTTCTACAAAATTTAATAGCTAGCTTATTAATAAACAAAATATATATAGGATCAAGCAAGTTCACCTTAGTATATCTTAAAATAAAATTTTGGCTCTGAGATCAATAGGAGGTGAACTTTCGTGCGTGAGGCCACTACATGTGACCTCTTAACATGCGGGTCTCACGTACATACATCTTATGTAATTAAATTAAAGAAACCGTTACATGCAGTGACTGATACATACAAATTAATATGAACTGAAAAAGAGATCTAGTGACTGTCATGTACAAAATATGAAGTAAAACGGAGATTGATTGTTAGGTACATGTGACCGTTATAACCGTAAACAATTATTTTTGTATTAAATTAAGGTATGGCCTAGCCAAAAAAAGTTAATAACAGAATTGAAAATGCGTGACATCCTTATATTATTAATATGTTGAAATGATGAACAATACTTGGAAGTAAGTGAACCAAATCTTTGAAAACTCATCAAAAAATTGTGCCATACTAGTTATCACAATCAGCATATTAAATTGATCTTGAAAATGATGTTACCAGATGCTGAGAGAACTCAGAGAAGTCACTTTCCAAGACCTTGAAAAACGTTTTTTTCTTTGGTGAAGGTTGATTTGGCATCCTATCGGCCATTTGAATTTGCTGTATCAAAAGTTTTCCTAAACCTGGTCCTTCTGGTTTTCAATTTCAGAGGAAAAAAATCACATGGACGCTATAGAACCTTGTGCTATTAGGAGTGACTGCTCTCTCTCTCTCTCTCTCATTGTCTAAACTGTGTGACTGTTTTTGGAAGTCAATTTATGGGGAGGGGAAGACAGAGAACACAAACGCCTAGCCTTCCTGTTTTTCTCATTCTTTTGCTGCCTCCTGCCATGTGTATATCATGCAGTTTAAAAACTGAGCTGTCCTTTTTGGCAACATTTGTATTTCAAAACAGATTTCTATCTTTGTTTTTGCTAAGAAAAAAATAACACTAACTATGACAACTCAGAAGATAACCTATTATGGTACTATCTCATCGACATCAATCTATCACGACTAAACGAAACTAAAATGTTCCAAGTAGGAGCAAAAACATCTGATTTACCCAGCTTACTAAGCTCATCTGAAACGGCGTTAAGCATTAATTTTAGATTTAAGCTCAAATAGTGGCCATTGATTATTAGATTTAACCCAAAGGTTTTTTGTTTTCAATTTAGGCCTATTTCTTAATTTTGTATACTATTTTACCCCCTTATGGTAGATAATGGAAATCAATCAAGAATCATAAATCTAGGCATTTATTATTTATTTTTAATTTAAAATATTTTATGATGCACCTACATTGATTCCAAATATACAACTATTATGAGCATGTTAAACACAAAATGGTAGTATAATTTTTTTTTTTTGGTGATAAATTAAAAACAGATAATTTACCTACCATATAGATAGAGAAAAATAAACCAGTAAGCCTCCAAAATTTAAGAAAATAAAAATGTAATAAAGTCAAAACAAATATGAACCTATTCCTAAGGTATATATAATCACAATCTTTTTACATAGTTATATAATCAACTATACATGCATCACGAAACAAGAATAACTATATTTTCATTACCTAATCTATAGGTAACAAAGTCTTTACTCGTGTAATATCCTTATATACAAACTCAGCCAATTTCTAACGTTAAACTATTATTGTTCCTTCTCAATCTCCCCATAAGGTATACAAATTGACAAAAAATTCATAAAAACATTTCTCAAGTATCTAAGGACAGATAATGAATAATAAACAAATATTGCACCGCCATGGCACCGGAACCATATAAGAGAGAATATCAATCACCATCTCCCAACACCTTAGGCGACAAAACAGTTTGATCGCCTAAGGTTTTTATTTTTTTATTTTTTTATTTTTTATTGCTGACTTGAATGCTAGGCTACTTCAACCTTTCACCAGGGACGATATTGAAATGGCTTTGAAGCATATATATCCTACCAAATCCCCAGGGGTTGAAGTATTGGCATATTGTGAGCAATGGTGTGGTTGATTTTTGTCTTAGGGTGTTGAACGATGGGGAAAGTGAAATAGAGATCAAGCTAGACATGGCCAAGGCGTATGACTGATTGGAATGGCGTTTCCTGGAGGCCATGATATTGACATTGGGCTTTTCCATGCCCGATGGGTTAGTACAATATTGAATTTTCTTACAAACGGTAAAGTTTGTAGTTTTATGGAAGGGTATATATATATGTACCTTTGGGGAAGATAACCCACAAAGGGGGTTTCGACAAGGATGTCCACTTTTGCCTTATATGTTCTTGTTTTGTGCTGAGGGATTCAGTGTCTTTTTCCATGCAGAAAGGAGAAATTTCATAAAAGGGATTAAAGTTGGTTGAACAGCTCCACAATCACTCATTTGTTCTATGCAGATAATAGTTTACTGTTTTTGGAGGCTACTCCTGCAGAGGCAAGAGTAGTACGTGAAACAAATCTTGCGAGTGTCTGCTGAAGTCACGGGTAAGATGATCAATTTGACCAAATCTAGCAAACTATGCTTGTTTCAAAGATATGCATTTTATCTTTACACAAAATTAAAAATCACTCAAAATGGATGGGTACAACTCTAGATAATTAGCTTCAAAGTAGGGTACCTGAAAGCTGTCAACTTTTCAATAAAAGCTTTCGGGTACCCTATTTTGAGACCAATTATCTGGAGTTTTATCCGTCCATTTTGACTGATTTTTATTTGATTGTAAAGAGGATATGCATATCTTTGAAACAAAGATAAGTTTGTTAGATTTGGTAGAGGTTTAATTGGACAAATAGTGAGCCAAATTTGAGAAAAAGTTCATGGAAAATCCAGAAAATTTTGGAGTTGATAGTTTTCGAGTACCCTACTTTGAAACCAATTATCATGAGTTGTACTTGTCCATTTTGAGTGATTTTTATTATGTTGTAAAAATAAGATGCATATTTTTGAAACGAAGATAATTTAGCTAGATTTGTTGAAGGTTTGATAAAGTAAATAGCGAGTCAAAATTAAGAATTTGAGAAAGAGGATGAATAGACCAAATTGCAATCTTATCTAAACTACTGAATTAAAAATATCAAAATTAAAAGAACAAGGACGAAAGCAAAAAACTTCATCAAAATACGGGGATTAAAAATGAACTTTGGATTTTTATAAATATAAAAACAACAAACAAGCCTTTGGTGCTAGTATTTTGAAAAAGGGAATTCTATTAAATATACCCTTTTAATACCCAAAATCCAATTTTAACCCTCATCTCCAAAACTAATCTTTTTCATTCTTTGGCCCAAAATCGTACAAAAATACCCTTGTAGTCGTAACATGGTCAACATCTCAACATTATATTGACACTTTGTCGACCAAAAATTTGATTTAAAAAAAATGAAAAAACAAAATATAAAATTATGAATATGATGTAGTACCATTATTGACCATGTGTTAATTATGTGTCGACCACACTATTTGTTGACCATATGTCAATCATGTGTCAATTATGTGTTGACCGTGTGTCGATTTTTAAATTTTAGATCTGAAAACAACAAATGCAAAGAGAGGAAGAAAAGGAGGCGTCCATTCTTCATCATGAGGCATTGTTGACACAAGGAATGGCATGGCTAGACTCGCCATGACATAGGGAAGAAAACCTAAGTGGTCGCTGACCTCAATTATGCCCGAAAAACCAAATCACTAGCGAGGATTAGGTTTTATATGGGTTTTTGTAGGTTTAAGGGTTTCTGCTAAGATGATCGAAGGGCTGGGAAGGAAGAGGAATGTGAGAGGAATAACCCAGTGGTGGTCTCGTTGTCATTGGCCATCGACATGGGCGGATACACAGTGGGGTCAATGGGGTCAATTGACCCTATGAACCCAAACATGTTGGTGCTTGATGAAATTTTTGACCCCATGAAATTTAGAAATTGTAGGGCAGCAGTAGGGGCAAGCAAGGTGTTTGTTAAAATGCCTGAAAGAGGCAAAGCAAAGAGAAGGTAGAGAAGCATGGGAAGAAGGTGAGCTGGGGCAATTGGGCTGGGCTTTTATTTTTTTTAAAACGTAACTTGGCAAAACGAAGTCGTTTTGGCAAGTTCATTAAACAAAAAAAAAAAACAAGAGAAGGCTAAGCCCTTCCCCACGCAGCCGGCAGCAAACAAGTTAATTAAACCGAAAAAAAACCAAAGGCTAAGCCCTCACGAGTCGCACGTAGTCAGACAAGTTCTATTGGCATTGGCAAGTTTATTAAGCAAGGTTGAAGCTTCTCCTTCACACACAAAATGAGTTGGTCACTGAAGTCCGAAGGAGGAAGAGGCAAGAGTGAGAAAAGTAATATTGACCCCATGACATTTGATTCCTGGATCCGCCACTGGCCATCGAACAATGGCGAAATCGTCGGAAGAGGTGACTAGTGAGACAAATAGAGGAGAGAAAAGAGAGAGGCTGGGATTGTGCGCTCGTGAGGAACAAATGGAGAGGAGGGTAGTTTGGTCCAAAAAGCTATTAAAGTTTAAGTTGGGATGGGGGTTAAAAAAGTGTTTTTTGTATTAAAATGGTATACTCAATAAATTTTTTTTTGAAAAATGATAAAAAATAAATAAGACTTAATATCCCTTTAATAAAAAATTCTGTCAACTAGAAGTCTAGAACAAAAAAATTAATAAAAAATTCTGATATATTTAAAAATATAATTAAAAACTGAAAATTAAAAGAAAAAACATTTCCCTGCCTCTTCTCCAACGCTCTTTCACTCTGCCCCAAAATCACCATCTATGTCTGCGACTGCTGCATTGCCATGTCCACCGCCGCTGTCAACGACGTCGTGGCATGGATCCTCCTTCCCCTCACCGGCACCAACACGTCCCCCCTCGTCTTTGGGTGGGTCTTACTCTGTGGGGTAAGCTTCGTCGGATTAAAATTTCTCCTGCTTCATTAATGAAATGTTCATATTTTGTTACAATTTAAGGTGTAATGGAATCAAATGAGAAGGTATGTTCATACATCTATCAATAAATTTTGAAAAGAGATTGATAGAGTTGATATCAGATGACAAGAAAATGGGATGTAGAACTATCGATGCTTTAGAAAATTTTCCAATTATTTAGTAGTAAATTAGTAATCAGAGATGACATGATTGTGGAATTATGGATAGAAATATTGATAATAATTATATTTATAGGTTTTATTATTTTCCTGCTAAGTGTAGAGGGGTAATTCCGTCTTCCAGAACCCAAATCACGTTTCGAACGCGTATCCTCCAATAAATTATAAATTTGGTGGCCGGTCTCATGCGCAACATGCTGGTAGAAAACAATTGACTTGGTCAATCGAACAACATTGCAATTTTTAAACTTTAAATCTGATATTTCAACATATTTTTACGGTTAGAAAATGAAGTGATTTTTTTTTTCTTTTTAATTACAATGAATGCAAAATGCCAAAATGTAATTTGTAGGTTTTCAAGAATATATATATTAGCATATGATCTGATTGACTGAATCCCTTCATTTTCCTCAGAGACCTAAAACACTGAAACCATGCCTTTGGGACGAGCACTTGAATCTGCTTCTGTAAGCCTGTTGCTCAACAAGCTGGCCACTCAAGATGTGGTAGACTTTTTCCTCAAGTGGAAACTCGATGGCTCCCTGCTAGCGAAGCTCAAGACAAACCTACTCATAATTCATGCAGTTCTCAATCATGCTGAGGAGATGCAAATCAAAGACTTACATGTCAAGGCTTGGATTGAGGAGGTCAGAGTTGCAGCTTATGATGCTGAGGACTTATTGGGTGATATAGTCAACGATGCTCTTGAATCACATTACAGCAACAATAATAAGGTAATGAACTTTCTCTGCAACTCTTTTAATGCCAGTGTGACAGTCAAGGAAGGCCTAGACTTTAAGATGAAAGACATTGCTAATACTCTTAATCCGGTTAGGGAACGAGTAGAGTCGAAAATGAAAAAGATGATAGAAAGACTAGAAGAAATAGCGAAACAGAAAGATGTTCTTCGTTTAAGAGAAGACGTTGGAGAGGTTTCTTCAGGGTTTAATAGATTGGCAACAACTCCTGTGGTTAATGAATCTAGTGTTTATGGTAGAGAGTTTGATAAGGAGGAGATAATTAAGTTGCTGAAATTGGGGGAGGAAAACGATGATGGGGTTTATGTAATTCCAATTGTAGGCATAGGGGGCATTGGAAAGACAACGCTTGCCCAACTTGTGTATAATGATGAGACTGTGCGTAGTCATTTTGATTTGAAAGCTTGGGCTTGTGTGTCTGATGTATTTGATGTCTTGAGGATAACAAAAACACTTGTTGAGTCTGCGACGAGGAAAAGTTTGAGCACAAACACTTTGGAATTAGTTCAAGATCATCTGATAAATTTGTTGAAAAAAGGGAAATTTCTGATTGTTCTAGATGATGTCTGGAATGAGAAGTATGAAAGTTCGGATGACTTGCAAGTACCTTTCACTGTTGGCGCACCAGGGAGTAGAATCATAATCACAACACGCTCTGAAAAGTTTGCATCAATTATGGGCACTGTTCTACCTTACCCTAAAGTTGAGNTTGAAGGGGTTGTCAGAAAATGATTGTTGGTCATTATTCGAAAGAATTGTGTTCCAACACAGGAACTTAGATGCCTATCCAAACTTGAAAGTAATTGGTGATCAAATAGTTGAGAAGTGTAAAGGTTTGCCATTGGCTGCAAAGGCACTTGGGGGCCTCCTGCGCTCTACACCTGAAGATGAGAAATTCTGGAATGATATCTTGGATAGCAAAATTTGGGTACTGCCAGAGAACAACATTCTACCAGCTCTAAGGTTAAGCTATCATCACCTCCCTGCAAATTTGAAGCGATGCTTTGCTTATTGCTCAATGTTTTCCTAAGGATTATAAATATGAGATAGAGAAGTTAATCATGTTATGGATGCAGAGGGTTTTGTGCTGCAGCCAGAGGGAAATAAAACAATTGAAGACGTAGCTAGGAATTACTTTTATGAATTATCATCAAGGTCCTTCTTTCAGCAATATGCATATGACAAGTCACGTTTTGTGATGCATGACCTCATACATGATCTAGCTCAATCTGTTTCTGGACAAACCTTTTTTAGGTTGGAAGAAAATGCAAAGAATAACAGTGACTCCACAAAAACTCGCCACTTATCATACATTCGTTCAAACGAAGATGCTTTTCAGAAATTTGAGCCATTCAGCAAAGTTGAGTGTTTGAGAACGTTTCTACCATTAGACCCATTGCATGGATTCAATTTTAGCAACTTAACTGACAAGGTTCCTCATGATATGATGCCAAAATTAAGATTCTTGCGGGTGCTATCCTTTAGTGGTTATCTCATATATAAGTTACCAGATTCCATTGGCAATTTGAAACATCTGTGCTACCTTGATCTATCTTATTGTGAAATAAAAGAGCTACCTGAGTCAACAAGCCGCCTATACAATCTGCAGACATTGATATTAGTCAAATGTCTTTCCCTTACCAAGCTGCTTACGGACATGGGAAACTTATGTAAGTTACGGCATCTCAACATTAAAGAAACTAGGCTGGAAAATATGCCTCTGGGAATGGGAAGATTGATTAACCTTCAAATACTGTCTGATTTTGTTGTGACGAAATCTATCGGATCAGGAATGGGAGAGTTTAAAGACTTATCACATCTCCAAGGATCACTTTGCATTTCTGGTTTGCATGATGTGACCAGTGTTAGAGACGCAATTGAGGCCAAATTTAGGGCTAAGCAGCACCTTGATGATTTAGTTTTGGAATGGAGCAACAGTTTTGATGGTTCACGAAATGAAGGAATTGAGATGGATGTACTTGATGCACTGCAGCCTCATGAAAACCTGAAGAAGCTCACCATTAGGTATTATGGTGGTACAGAATTTCCAAGTTGGATGGGTGATACTCTTTTAACTAACATGACACAACTGCATCTCAAAGGTTGCAAAAAATGCACATCTCTACCATCCCTTGGCCAACTACCTTCTCTTAAAGATCTCATAATTGAAGCAATGGATGGAATAAAGCAAATTGGACTTGATTTTTATGGGGATGGTGATGCTTCTACTATTCCTTTTCCGTGTTTGGAGACTCTGAAATTTGAGAATATGAAAGAGTGGGAGGAATGGTCATCTTTAGAAGATGGAATACTCGAAGGATTTCCTGGCCTTCGCAATCTATCCATATTCATATGTCCCAAGTTAAGAAAGTTCTCACATGGATTTGCTTCTCTGGAAACATTGTCCATCAAGAATTGTGGGGCTCTGACTACTTTTTCACAGAATCCTGCACCCGGGAACTTGGGAACTGTAAAATTTCCTTGCCTTCGAAAGCTTGTTCTTGTAGGTTGTAGTGAGCTTGATGAACTTCCTGTTACCCTCCCTTCATTGGAAGGGCTCAGGATCGAGGGTTGTGGAAAATTGTCTGCACTTCCAACACTGGTGGGACTTCGTACATTGTCTGTGTTAGATTCTAATGCTGAATTACTGGGATATATGATGGAATCGAGCTCACTGACCTCGGTGCACCTAACCAATATTTCATATGTCAAGTCTCTACCTGAAGGCTTTATTAAACAATCTGCAAAACTTGTAGAATTGAGTCTTGAGAGAATTTTCAACCTTGAATATTTGTCAAATGAGCAAGTAGGACTAGCACAACTTGCATCTCTTCAACGCCTGACAATCTCTGAATGCCCTGAATTTGTTGCTTTTCTAGATGAAGATGATAAGCTCCCACCTCTACTTAGATATTTGGTATTGAAACATTGTCAGGGCCTGATGAAGTTGCCGCATAAGCTTTACAAGCTCGATTTTCTTACAGAGTTGAGAATTGAATGTTGTCCAAAGATTGAATCATTTCCAGAAATGGGGCTGCCTCATGTGCTTAAGCGTCTTGTAATCCGTGATTGTGCTGCTCTTAAGACCCTTCCTCAGGAGATATTGTGCAACAACAGTTTTCTTGAGTATTTGGAGGTTAATAAATGTGCTTCTCTCACTTCCTTTCTTGAAGAAGGAATCTTGCCTACCACTTTAAAACATATGAAAGTTTACGATTGCAAGAGTCTAAGATCATTGCCTAAGGGTTTGATGTGCAAAGACGACATGTCTCTTCAGTACTTGGAGATAGACAAGTGTTCCTCTCTCATGTCTTTTCCAAGTGGTGAATTACCTACAACACTTGAGTGTCTAGAGATTGGAAATTGCACTAAGCTTCAGAACTTACCACTGAGCCTTCTCAACCTCATGAATCTTGAGAACTTGGAAGTAACCAGCTGCCCCCTTCTTGAGCATTTTCCGAAGGGTGGGTTGCCAATCAACATAAAAATGGTTACGATTTCCGAATGTGAGAACCTTAAGTCCCTACCTGAATTTATCTCCAAACTTAAGCGTCTCCAAAAATTGGTGATATCTGGTTGTCCTAGTCTCACATCCTTGCCAAAGCAGGGCCTCCCCACCAATTTAAGATTACTTGTAGTTACTGATTGTGAAAAGCTTAATCCCATACATCAGTGGAAGCTTCACAAACTCACCTCTCTAAATGATTTCACCATTGGTGGATTTCCTGGGCTGGTGTCCTTTTCAAATGAGTTTCTTCTTCCTGACATTGTAACCTTTCTTACCATTGACAGACTCCCAGATCTTGAATCCATATCGGAGGTGCTCGACAATCTTGTCTCACTTGAAAGACTCTGTATCAGGGGCTGTGGTAAGGTCCAATCTTTGCCAATGAAGGGCCTGCCAGCTATGCTTTGTTATCTAAAAATTGTGGATTGTCCTCTTTTGAAACATCGGTGTGAACAGCCCAAAGGAGAGGACTGGCCCAAGATTGAAAACATCCCCTTTGTGCATTTGAGTTAATAGCATGGAGAAGTTTCACCAGGTATGCTTTTTGATTTCCTAACAAAATGGCCTTCATATTTTGGCATTAGTTGCACATATTTTGTCCTGAACCATAACCCTGTGTTATCCATGCAGTTACCTGTTCTTTCAATCACAATATGTACCAGAAGCAATAAAATGGAGTCCTAACATGTCTACAGGTTTGCTTCTTCTTTTTTCTGACATGCACCTTGCCCATTCACTGTACATCATTATCATAATATCCTAAGCTCCTATTGTTAAAATTTGTGACAGGTTCTCGTTGTTCCATATCTCTCATCAAGGCTCTGACCCCAGTAGCAAGCATTTATCTTTCGTGTAAACTCATTTTGACTAGTTGCTGGTGATGCACCAGTTCACACATCATATATTTGATTTTCGTTGTATTAACTGTTGAAATTAAAGTATCTGCTTCCTTTGCTTCAAAGGTTTTCCATCAAGGGGAAGTATTAAACTGAGATTGTGAGCAGATGTGTCTGACTGTTGAGTGTAACATTGAGGTGCATATTTTCTGAGTGTCTAGAACTCCAAATTGTACATATGTACTTCTAAACAGCGGCTTTCGTGTTTTTAGAAGATTATTGATTGCTTCTTGTGGACGAAGTATGACCTAAAGCAACTTCATCTGAACTTTGACTATAGCAGTCCAATCTACGCAGTTACACATGATAACTTTAAAACGCAATTTTTTATAAGTTGGGATTGGGTATTCATACGTATTTTTAAAGTTATCAAAAAACCCATTTTCATCCATATTATCAAGCCCATGACCACAAAAGAAAAAATTTCACATTATCAAGCTCAATGTTGTTCCTCAGCCCAATCACCATATTAGAAATAATGAAAAATACTTGGGTCTTAAGTTTTGACCTTTGAGGACCTGTTCATCTTTGGTACAAATAATATTAGAACATGTGTCATTTAACATAATCAACTAGTGATTGTTACAGCCGGCCAAACAAATTAGTGATTGTTATAATTTTTTTAAAAATGCAAATGACACACGTTCTAATATTATTGGTACAGAGGATGAGCAAGTCCTCAAACCTCATAACCTAAGTAATTTTCTAAAATAAGTAAGAGGTCATTTTCTTTTTTCTTTTTTTTCAAATCTCTTACAATATCTTAGAGCATCTACTCTTCACATGATGAATTTTTTATTTTTTTAAGAGAGAAAATTATTTTGGACTATAGGAGACTCTTCAAAATGAATTTTCAACTTAGAATCTAATCAGTCTCTCTTTAAATTTAGAACTCTCTCTCGTCACTTCAAATATTAAAAGACAACAAATTTTCTTTATAATTTCGATAAATCTCTATTTCTCTCCCATGTATTAATATAGTTTAAATTAATAAATCATACTTTCTTTTCTTTTGTGCATAGAAAAAAAAATTAAAATTTGAAGATTCTTTTGAAAAATAAAATTTTCAAGTAGCAAATTTTACTTTTTAAATTGCTACATAAATTAGCAAATCACAATTTTAAAAGTGAATTTGCAAGAGTCTGTTGAAGATCCTGTTATATACACTGAAATACAATTCGGCTCACAAAGTCATGTTTTCATTATCTTTGTACGTTCGGGGAGGGCCATGTTTTCATAACAAAATATAAATTAGAAATCATTTAGAATGAAGCTCACTCTCTTTATTTAAAATTATAAAAATAAAACATGTAGCTATTGGTCTCGAATTGCCTAGAAACTTGTACGATTGAGTTCATATCGAAAAACGCATATGAAATTTGGTAAGGATTACCTAAAAACCTGTACCTTTTGGTAATGTCAAACTTATCTACTGTATAGCTATGAGCCTGAAATGTTCATTTTGCCCTTATGCAAACTTTTGGTTTGAAATTTGGATGAAACCACAAGAAATTGGTCTACATCGATATGTTTCTCAAAGTTGAGTAAATAATTGTTTTGGTTCCTATACTATTATATTCGTATTAGTTTAGTCTTTAAATTTTTAATTTAGAAAATTAAGGACTCTGAGTTTTACTAATTGAGGACTATTTTATTAATTTACACATTTTTCATCCAAATTTAACAAAAAATGAAGGAGAAAAAAAAGATGCATGAGGAAAAATTGGTAAGATTTAAATGAAATAAACTATTTTGCCCTAAAAAAAGTTTTATATGGTGGTATAAAAATATAAATTTAGATAAAAAAATGTGTAAATTGATGGAAAAGTTCTCAATTGACAAAATTGAAAAAGTCAGAATCCTTAATTTTTTAAATTATAAGTCTTGAGACCAAACTGATACAAGTATAATAGTCTGGAGACTAAACTGACTATTTACCCTTTAAAGTTTGAGATATTAAATGAAATTGGTGAGGGCCTGCTGTCACTGGCAGAGTGGGCAGTGAGGTGTGGTGGGTGTGGGAAGGGAGNGCATCCCCTGGCTTTTTTATTATTATTTAATAATGACAATAAACACTCATATGATCAATTTTTTAACGAATATTGTAACGTATTTCACGATCATTTTCATTTGTAACTTGAGTAAAATATTCATTCTTGTTTGGATCACTTTGAATATTTTTGCACATTTTATTTTAAAAAATAATTTGAGTCATAAATTGAGGGAATAATTAAATTGCTATTAAGCAATCTATTTTCCGAAGCCTGGACTGGTCCAACGGGGGGTACTGTACAGCTGTAATATGGTTGACATTTATCAACGAGAGATGCTTGTTGCTCCGTGTGGGCTAAAGCTGGCAGATAGAGAATAGATGAAACTATCAAAATCCTGGTCACAGAACCTTAGTGATAATCAGGTAACTAAAAGTTACACTGCTTTCTGCATCACAATCTGAGCAAACTCATGTCCCTGTTTTTCCTTATATTCTGCACAAAAGTCTGTTTTTTAATGTTCCATCATATCGACCCATTTGAAGCTTGGATTCTCTCCACTAGTGGAATCATCAATACCATAATCTTGTCAAGGATTTCTTTTTATATTCCTGAATAATCCTGCTTTTCATAAGCTTAGGGTTTATTTCTGCTTATAGGTCTCCAAATAAGTGGTTCTAAGAGATGTTTTTGTTTATTGCCACATTTGATGCTCTATGAGTAATTTGAAGATTCTGTTCTCGGGCCTGTGCTGCTTTGCATATATTCTTGAATTTTATATTAGCGTGATTTGTTTCAATTATGCATAAAGTTGTTGTAATTTGCATAAAGGTTGTAGCTTTATGGTAGTGGTAGAACCTGTTGACCAACAAAATGAGAATTGGGTTTTGCAGATACGCCCTCTTTTTTGTTGCTTGGCTTCCAATAGTTCTTATTTCCTCAACTGAATGCAAAAATGGATGGTGGGGAGGTCGAGACTTCAGACCATGCTTTATTCCCAAATCCCAATTCCTCAAATAATTTTGGTTCAACTTCTTTAGATACAATTCTAGATGAATATATGAAGAACACCCGGACATGCACTCACACTCACACTTGCAACCCACCAGGCCCTGATGCTGCACATACACATACTTGCTATCACACACACACCCAACTTCTTCCATCGGAAGGTGATGATGGCACGGACAATATAGAGCATAAGACCTCAAGACCAAGAAGAAGAAGGGCTTCGGGCAACAGAGAAGCAGTTCGAAAGTACCGGGAGAAAAAGAAGGCTCATACAGCTTATTTGGAAGGGGAAGTCAAGAAATTGAGGCTGTTGAACCAGCAACTTGTTAGAAAAATACAGGGGCAGGCAATACTTGAAGCAGAGTTCTTTAGGCTGAGAAGCCTTTTGCTGAACCTCAGAGGAAAAATTGATAATGAGGTGGGTGCTTTCCCCTTCCGAAAACAGTGTAGCACTAGTTCTAGTTTCAAGGAAGGTGATTGTGATCTGCAGTCTACTACTGGTGTGGCAGCTGGCCTTCGTTGTCAAACCAATTTACCATGCTTCTGTCCAGTTGTTGAGTCATCTTTGCAGGCTAGTCTTGGTACCAGTGGGAGAACTATGGTGTCGTTGGGAGGAAATTGTCAACCTGCAATACTTGATTGCCAAGCAACTAAATTAAATTGAGATGGCAAGTGCTGATGAGTATAAACTCTAGACATAGTAGAAATTAACCTCGGTATCATCAGCAACATACACAAGCTGAGTAGCTAGCTACTGAGGAAATATAGTATGTAAGTATTCTGCATCATTCACCTTCCTGCACTTGTATTTGCCAGAGAAATATCATTATACTAGCTTTTATTATAACACTTCTTTTGTAGCTGAGAGTAAAAGTTTAATAGTGTTTAATGGATTTAAGTGCCACTATATGTCCATAATTTAAGCCCCTTACTGTAATCAAATTCAGGTCAACAAAGAATATATATACTGGGTGTTTACATTTGTAGCTTTGGTTTCTCTGAATAATATAATATTATATATACCCACCATGTAAATATATAAGACTTCCTCTCTTTGTTTCTTGATGTATGCTTATCCAGTTTCTGTGGATGAATTTTATTAATTTAATGGAAGTCTTTTTAGTCAATGGCTTTCAGAACATGAGGTAACATGCAAACTATATCATTAGTGAGGATATATAAAGATAAGATCATCACTAATTTTCTTCTTAAATTCTTTAATGCATGCAGTGTTGCTAAGGAATAATTAAATTGGGGATAGTAGATTGCTTGTTACAGCAAAGAAAATGGTGATGGTTTTGGAGATAATTAGGGTTGCATCTAATTCATCAAAAACGAAGCCTTCCATCTTTTGGTTGATGCTCTTGAATTGATTGCTGCATATATATAGTTTTTGTAAGAGCACTGAGTCATGTACATCCTAATATTATCATATAAAATATTCCGAATAAGCAAGATAGGCTAAAAGCTTATGGAAGTTGGGAAGGTTGGTACTAAAATCAATAAAGCGCCAAAGAGTTTCGGGAAACAAATTTTGGTTATCATTAATTTGAAAAGACAGATATATATAAAATTTTTTGCCAAGTCAAAATGTGTCTGTATTTTTTTTTTTGAACGAATAATCATTGTCGAGCGCTCAATAAAGATGCTGAGCCTTCGGTAACTGTTTTTTATAACAGCCGAACAACAAGTGCTTGGCGCTACTTTCACTACTCTGTATTTTAGAATACAGGGTATGGGTTCATCTCATACCCTCTTATGGTGTAGACTGGGGCTTGTGAAAGTTGCAAGAAATTTTCTGTATAAATATATTCAGACCCCTTCTATTGAAGAATTCCACATAGGGTTCACTTCATATAGTATTTTAATGATTCTAATCGTTTTTTTTTTTAGATTTATATTTAAAAATCATCCTTAAGAAAATTAGACAAATCAAAAACCATTAAATTATCAAAATTTGATTAAATAAATAAACGATCAAACTATATTCTATAAAACACTTGAAATTGTGACATTTTATCAATGGTCAAATGGTCTTTGATTAACAAAATTTTTTGGAAGGACGATCTTTCAATGGAGACAAACAAAACAAACAAATTGAATCGTTCAAATACTATATGAAGTGGGCCATATGAGCAATTTCTTAAAAAACTTATTTTAGGGATCCTTCAATAGAAGGAGCCAATATGATTCATATACACCACTTGGGATCACCAGGCCCTTGGGACGGTTACCTCCAACTGCTGAAAGTTCTTTCTTTTCACTCTTTCGAACCTCTTCATCTCCCTTTTGTCTTTTTCTTGTCCATTCGATGTTGAAACCTTGCCACTAGAGCTCGCAACTTTCGCATTAATTTGCCTTATGGACCTTTAAAAGGTCATATGCATTTATATATTTTTATGCTCGCTCTAAGAGTTTTTTTATGGTTGAAGGCTCATGCTTGCCCAGCGAATAGCTGAATTGTGTGGGCTGTAATCCATTTATTAAACCTTGGATAACAGATTCTTCATGAATTCCCGTCACTTAAAGTGCTTCAACATTGAACCTTCGGAGATATTTACAAAGTGGTTCGGTTTACCCTTGCCTTGACATAAGGTTACTCAAACCATGCTTCGTCTTTTTACTTCTAATAAATTGGGCTTCAAAAGCTTCAACAATGGTCGAAGCTTGCCACACTTCCAAAAGCAAGTTTACTGAACCAGATCCTTGCTCTGCCTTTCAATGTTATCACAAATACTCGACACATTATGGCGTATGGCACCAAATAGAGTTTCATTTGTGATTGATAGATCTCCAAGTGGTCTTTTGGGTCTGAATGCCCATCATAAAGATCAGATGTTGGAAGTTTTAGCCTAGGTGGCATTGGATATAGCTAGATTTCTCCTGCCAAGGGATTTTTCAAATCCACAAGCTGCAAAGGGGGAGGTATATTTCAAATTGAATCTACCTCCCCATCTCCTCGCTTTTCCTCCCTCTAATTTTGGGAAAGTTCTTCCCCATTTCAGTTAATTTGGTTTAGCCTCTGAACCACATTTTGCAAACCAGTTTTCAGTGTTCGAAGTGTTTCTTACATTGCTCGAACTATTGATTCATTTGTGGAATTTCCTGATTAAGACATTGCGCCTCACCTAGGTTAGAATTTCGAGTGTTCATAATTAGTAAATTTGTTTTATTTTCCACATACGACACCAACTAGTGAGGCTAGAATTTATGAAGGGTTGACACATCAGCAAACTGCTACTTAACTTCTTCTATCTTATTTTAACTGCTTCAAATTGCCTGTAAAGATGAACATATGAGTTCTAAATGCCCCCAAAGAGTTTCCTCTCTTAAAAGGGTCTCCGATGTTCAAGTCAGTAAACATATTTGTAAATTTAATCTCTAGCTTAGATTTGGATTTGTGTGTTACCTAGTCCTTTGTCTCTATCGGGTATTTATACTACTACCTCCTGGAGTTTGAGCCCTGAAATAGTGGAGTGAACCTCCATTCTATCAACTGCCGAGGCAAGTGTTAACCGTGAAGCAGTTAACCGAGGCTCGATTTCAACTTACCATTTAATGATGAGATTGAATATAATTCGGGCTCTAAGCCCTTTGTATTTAG
The DNA here is from genome assembly GCA_003254885.1 of Purshia tridentata. Taxonomy (NCBI): domain Eukaryota; kingdom Viridiplantae; phylum Streptophyta; class Magnoliopsida; order Rosales; family Rosaceae; genus Purshia; species Purshia tridentata. The sequence continues at coordinate 23,277 of QANT01008744.1, forward strand.
TCCAACGGGCTCAAGGACTTCAGATCCAGTGAATCTAATGGGCTTGAGCATTTATTCGGCCCAATTACCCAAATCAATTAATCTAGCCCATCAAACCCACATATCTCATTAATTATCTCTTACTATCTATATATCATTGCCATGCATAGGAAGGAAGCTAGCCATGACGTGAATTATTTATACAATTCTTTTGATGAGTACTTTAAATGGCTTTCTAGATATCAAGAATCCGGTAGTGGTCTACCATTATTTATAAACAGGAAACAATCATTTTCACACTGATGCTGATTTATTCACATATTCAATTTATTTTGCCAAGTCTCCCCAAGGACCAACCTTGCGTTGCTGTCCAAGATATGCATTTACATTTAATATGGTTTGGTAAAAAAATGAAATGACAATATATAAACAGTATTACATTGTCCTCATCAACTTGTTTAATAATTTTTATTCATGTCATAATATAAACTGCATTATTCTAGAGCTTATCTATTATTGTTTCAATAAATATGAGTCATATGCAAGGAGTTAAATTTCGGTTTTGTGGAAATTTACGTGGCCGAAATTTCGACAAATTTCGGAAATTTCGGAAATTTCGGAGAAATTTCGGCAAAAAATTAATAGGTTTTTGTTAAAATTTCTATACTCCCAAAAAACGAAATTTAACACCTTGGTCATATGACACATATATATATTATTATTATTATAGGGAGGCGCTATTTGCACACTAAAAATGTATTCATGCACTTCTTTTTTTAGTTTCATACATTTTGGGAGTGCTAAAGTTATACTACTAAATTTGACATAAGACAAAACTATTAGTATGAATGTTTTAATAAAAGTGAAATTTACTTATATATGAGGATGTATTCTCTTGTACAGACTGAATCTCCTGCCTTGCTTTTTGTAAGGCTGGTATCAAGTTTTAATCTCAATTTTTGAGTACAGGATAAAGAAAAAAAGAATAAGTAAAGAGAAATTATATTCAAAAACCGAGATTAAAGTCTGGTACTAGTCTTGCAAGGAAGTAAAACAGAAAATCTAGGTCTCTTTCATACATGCTATAAAAGTGTGGCATATCCATATTATGCACATTAGTATTATGTATATACAAATAGACATGTACAAGATAATCTAAAGGCCAATTAAGACTTTAATAAGCTTTGATGGTCAGCACCTGAGTTTTATCTGCGATACACCTGGGTATGATAGAGAGAGAAGAACAGTTTTGATAATTGATGCATGAACCCACCATCCAACCCAGCAAACGCAAACAAAGTTTTTAACATATATAAATTGATGGGCCAATCACCAATGAGATGATGAGACTACAGAACAAGTGTGTTTAATGGTTTCCCACGCGCTCTTCAAAGCTTTAAAAGTCACGCGCGTAGTTGACAAACCAATTAAGAGAATGTTCTAATTGTATAGCTCAAAACATACGAGACAATTGATTTGGTTTGGTTTTATAATGTTTCAATTAATGCGTATGTAAGTTTGTAACAGGGTTGCTTTTGTTTTAAATGACATAAAATTAGTAAACAGTTGTGAAATTAAAGACATGCAAGTTGAGATGGAGCATATTACTCTATTTGTAAAATGATTGTCATCATTTTGGCATCGGCAATGTGTAATGGACCAATCATCTCCTTTAAAATTCCTAAATCGAGTTGATATATAAGGGAATAATATTGGGAGTGTGCTTTTTTTTTTTTTTTTGTGTGTCTAAATATTGAGAGTGCTTTTGGAAGTGGTAAAAAAGTGCTTTTAAATAATCAAAAATTCTATAAGTAATGTTTGACATTAATAGTTAAAAGTATTTTATAGTCATAAGAAGAGTCTTTAATGGTTTCAGGATCTGCACATATCAAGTGCTTCAAAGTATATATATACATAAAGCACTTGAAAGTATATATACATAAAGCACTTGAATTTTTTGTTAAAAGTAATTATGGGCATCTAACAAAAGTAAAAAATCTTTTTTATATTGTTTGACATGAGTGTTTTTGCAATCATAAGAATATTTTTTACTGGTTTTAAGTGCTTTATTGAAAATAGCTTCAAATGTAATTATAATAAAAGAATTAAATTTCAGATTTCAACAAAATAGCTTCAAAATACTCTTTTATAAGATTGTAGGTTTGCGTAAATGATTATGTAGTTTTTATTTGAACACGTGATTTGAATTGACAGCATGTCAACATAACATATAACTAACATGCATGTATCAAAGTTTGATAAATTAAAAGAGAAAAGAAAATTATATATAGCATACCCTGTTTGAAAGTAAAATTATGACCAAGTGCCCACACCCCATGTGGAAGCTCCACAGTTCCCTCTCTCTAATGAAAGCCATACTTTTGAAGTCCCAACCCAACTACTTTTGTTACTCACCAGTCACCACCACCACCACCTTGTGCATATAACTGAGTAATAAACATAAAAAGGTTGGAGAAAAAGTGATTGGGGCTGTTTGCTGTAAATTATAATGAAGTGTGAGTTGGTATTTGGAGAGGGGGGGATGAGAAAAAGAAAGAGAGAGAGGAAAAAAGATTCAGTCATCATTCATTTCTTTGGTTGTGGGGGCATCTTAATAAAAACGACAACTGATAAGAAAGCAAAAAATGCAAAGAGGAGGAACCAATCCCCCCCCTCCAATCCTATGCAAATCCCCAAACCTTTTTCTAGTTTTTCTACCATCAAAAAAACAAACCCATTTCTCTCTTTTGCATATTTAGGCATTATACTATCATACCCATCATCATAATCACAATTATTTTAAAGGGAGTGAGCAAAAGCCCCATGGAAAAGCAAAAAGATGGGAGCATATGAGTAATAATGTAATATACAATCTATTGTGGGACATCACCACCAATGACCCCTAATTCTATGTTTGAAGTTGGACAAAATTAAACCTCTTAATCAAATGAGATACAAACACAAATAAATTATAAGAATTTATATTCTAATAGTGAAAAAATAAACTTATAAGCCTTTAATTGTATTGTAAAAATTTTCCTTCCAAATTCCAATCACCACACATATATATATATATCTTTTATTAAAAGTGACTTAGCATTAGCACTTGCCTGAAAAACACAGTATACATGCATACCCTAAAAGAGAAAAAACAAAATTTTCTGGCAAAAAATTATAAAAATCACATTTGCATTATTGCATATCATCGTTCGTCTTAAACTCTTAATTAAAGCTTGATGTTTAGACCGGCCAAACACAAAAAAAAAAAAAAAAACANGGCCAAAAAAAAAAAAAAAAAAAAAACACCTTGATGTTTAATATTTGCTTCATTTTGTAGGGGCATTGACTCACCCACAAAAACACTGATTGAATATCTGTCCGCCAAACCAAATTCCAAGAGCGTGTGAGCCACACTGCAATCACAAACCAGATGCTCATTCTTTCAAACCTGTGCCCCACCCACTCCATAAAGAACTCTATTAGCGCGTGTGATTCGCCCCCAAGATGAGCGCGTGGAGTCAACATGGGTTTTTTTCGAGTTAGGAAAGAAAAATAAATATTGAGAGAGAGAGAGAGAGAGTGTGTGTCAGAGTTCAGAGGCAAGAGAACGTGCAGTATTTGAAGCACAGATCTGGATCCACTCAAAACACCGAACTCGGCACCTAGACACTCAGTAACTCAGCCACTCGGTCACTCGCTGCTTATTTTAGTCGGACCAGTCTTTGTCCTATACACTTCAAAGGAGAGAGAAGAGGGAGAGGGCAGGTCTACTGAGTTGAGGGAGAGAAGAAAATCTTAGCTTAGAGAGAGAAAGAGAGAGCTCAGCTGTTAGTAAAGCTCAGAACCCAAAAAACTCAGCAGAGAAACAGAAACAGCAGCAGCAGTGAAGCAATTGATGGTTCTTCTGCTGCTGTTGATGCTGCAAAGGGCCTAGAAACAAGGCGGTGGTTTGGCTTTTGTAGTAAGTTTGACTGAGACTACTACCCAATTAGTCTTCGCTAGCTTAACTTCTTAGTTTGGATAGATAGATAGATAATGTTTGAAGTAGTTGAGCTGGGAGGAGACACAAAGAAGAAACTAGAGGAAGACCACTATCATCATCATCATCATCATCTTTATCCTTCATGGGTAAGTTGCACTTTCCACTCCCACGCTTGGGTTTCAGTTTCAATTTGGCAAAGAAAGAGATCATTTTTTTTTTATACCATTAATTTTGCTATTTCTTTATGCTTATCACTCTTTCAACTTTTGCTCTCTTGGTTCCTTTATGAAGAAATTCAACCACCCAAGTTTTTTTTTTCCCTTTTAACAAAGGCAACTCTCAGCACCTCATCTCTCTCTCTCTCTCTGCCATGATTCATGAATACTACTTTTAACACTCCAACTTTCTTTATGGTATTTTTTTCTTTTCCTTTCCTCTTTAACTTTCTTTTTCATGGGTTTTGCAGGAATAAGAAGAGAAAGGAAGAAAGAAACACGTATATGTCTCCACTGATCACAAGTTGGTAGGTAAAAGGTTTTTGTGTGTGGTTGAGAAAGAACAATTTTTACTTGTTCGTAGAGTAGAGCAAATTGACACTTAATTTGCTCTCTCTCTCTCTCTCTCTCTCTCTCAATTAAAAACCAGAAACAAGAAAATTTGGAGGGTTGGTGGCAGTGACGTTTAAGCACCAACCTATTAGCTTGCTAAGCTAGCTCTCTATATCATCATCACCATTCACCACCAACCATGGATTCCTATGAAGCTACAAGGATTGTGTTCTCAAGGATCCAAAACTTGGACCCTGAAAATGCTTCCAAAATCATGGGTCTGCTTCTAATCCAAGACCATGGTGAGAAAGAAATGATAAGGTTGGCTTTTGGCCCTGAAGCTTTTCTCCACTCTGTGATTCTCAAGGCTCGGAAAGAGTTGGGAATGCCCATCTCCAACTCTCCCTCCACACCTTCCACACCTTCCTCTCCTTCCCCTTTTCTTTCCAGCAACCCAGTCACTATTTCAAGGCAAAATTCTTCTTCCAATTCTTCAAGACTGTCTCTGACTATTCCCAACCCATCTTCAGCTTCTTGGGCTGCTCTGTCCGACCTTCGAAACCAAGACGATAATATTCTCATGAGTCCCAATAACTTGGCCCTTAATGGGTCTTCTTCTTCATCTTCCATGATCAATTCCTCTTTGCCTTTTTATGGAAACGGAGGGTCAGAATTGATTGATGAATTTCAGCTTCAAGACCACCTCTCTTTCCTTAACGATGGGTCTCCAACACTTGGACCCAAATCCCCGGATTTGTTTTACCCCCAATCGGACCTGTCTTCAAGTCCTAGTAATGGTGGTGATCCGACCCTTTTCTCCTCCTATAGTGGCTCGGCTGCTAATTGGGGTGGTGGGTCGGTTCACCGCCGGAGCTGCTCTGTCAGTGACGCGTGCTTGGAGGACCCAAACTCTGGGTTTGGGTGGAAACCCTGTTTGTATTTTGCCAGAGGTTACTGCAAGAATGGAACTAGCTGCAGGTTCTTGCATGGTGGTGGACTTGGGGACTCGGTTGATGGTGCTCAAGTTGTTGGCTCGCCAAGCAAGCTTGAGATAATGGACCAGTGCCATGAAGCACTTCTCAGATCTAAAACCGCTCAGCAGCAGCAACAACAACAGCAACAAAGACTTGCTGCAGCTTCTCAGCTCATGGCCTCAGCGAACTCCTTTCCTTACTCCTCTAAGTGCATGAACTTCCTTCTTCAGCAGCAACAAACTGATGCCCAAAGGTACATAATTTATAATTAAGCTAGCTCTTAGACTACAAATTTTAATTAAAGTCCTTATCTTTTGGGTTAGACAAGTTTGGTTTGGTTAATCTTGTTGTGTAATACATGTAGGGCTGCAGCGGCTGCCTTGATGATGGGTGATGATATGCACAAATTCGGTCGATCCAGGCTCGAAAGAAGCGATTTTTCAATGAATGGTGGGGCGGGGATGGTGAACCCAGCTTCAAGGCAGATTTACTTGACCTTCCCAGCTGATAGCACTTTCAGAGAGGAAGATGTCTCAAACTACTTCAGGTTCTTGTTCTGAATTCTCCTCTTTATTACCTTGTTATTAGACGGTTTTGGTGAAGTGGTTTTGTTTTTGCTGACTTTGCTTGCTATTGTTGTTGAATGAATGAAGCATTTATGGGCCAGTTCAAGATGTGAGAATCCCATACCAGCAGAAGCGGATGTTTGGGTTTGTCACATTTGTTTACCCGGAGACGGTGAAGCTGATTTTGGCTAAAGGGAACCCTCATTTTGTGTGTGATGCTAGAGTGCTGGTTAAGCCTTACAAAGAGAAGGGCAAAGTTCAGGACAAGTACAGGCACACTCTCACTTCTCTTTTCTTATTCCTCTAATTTTCCCCCCGGTTTAAATTGAAAATTGCTCGGATTAATTACACTTTAGTGGCAATTAAGCTAATGCTGCTAATTGCATGTTGTATTTGCCAGGAAGCAACAACAGCAACAAGTGGAAAGAGGAGATTTGTCACCCTGTGGTACACCTACTGGCCTGGATTCTAGAGACCCTTATGATCTCCAGCTAGGTAACTTTTGCCTTCCAATATTTATTAATTGGCTCACACATGGAAGACATGCATTCAGTCACATGATTTCTCTTGAATTATAGGAGCAAGGATGTTTTACAATTCTCAAGACATGCTGTGGAGGAGGAAGCTTGAGGAGCAAGCTGAGTTGCAACAAGCACTTGAACTTCAAAGTCGAAGGCTAATGGGTCTGCAGCTTCTTGATGTCAAGAAGCATCACCACCGTGCACTTTCTTCCGGAAGTCCAATTCAGTCCCCTACTCCGTCCCCGAGTTTGTTCAATCAAAACCTTGTGCTTCCCTCGATGCACAACGGCCCAGAAGTTCCCCAAGGTAATTTTGCCATTACATAATATAATGATGAAAGCGATTCATTCTTCTTTGTCAGAATATATAAGTAGCCAACATATTAACTGTGCCCAATTTGCAGAGAACTGTTCTGCCCCGGTGCCACCCATTTCTTCACCTGTGTCTGCTGACCAGCAGCTTCAGTCGGCAGCAAATGTTGCTATTAGTAAAGAATCAACAACCAACAACGATGACGATGGCAGTGGCAGTGGAAGCGGCAAGGAGAGCTCCCATGATGATGTTAATGATTTGCTAGGAAGGTATGCTGGTTCTTGCAACAAATTTCTGCGTTGAATCCAAAGTTCGGATTCCAAATTATACATTATTGTTTTGTAAGACTAGGGATCTTATAATTTATTGCAGCTTGGAGCACAACCTTCCCGATAGTCCCTTTGCGTCTCCTACGAAAGGAGCCGGAGAGTACATGTCTGCCTTCCCCAACACAACTAGCGAGGCCAATGACTCCGATGCCTCAGCTACAAATGCTAACATTAACTTGGCCACATCTCACCTTCCAGCAGCTTCTACACTGGACATGGCTTCATTCAAGTCTTTTAACTGCCAAATTCCGAGGTACCCCAATTCACTTCTATCAAATTCTATCATATACATGCACAAGCATGCACTGTCTAGATTTTAACTTTGGAAAGTTTCGACTCATCAGGTTGTCCTCTGGTCATGGAGCCATAGGGATGTATGCCGGCACAGGAGGGCCAAAGTGCCCTGTTGGAACTTCCTGATTAAGCTTATTAGGTATGAGTTGCTTTCAAGCTTTGTTTTGTTTAACATACAAAACAGAATTTAATTATGTGATTAATTTGGCTGTGTTTGTAGGAGGATCATCAAGAAGTTAAAAAGTATAACCAAACAAAATCTGTAGAGAATCCCCCCCACCAGCAACACCGCCATCATATCATCAATACTACCATACTACTTACTACCATACAAAATGCATACGTAAAAGGCAGTAAAGGAAGTGGGTCAGCCATTCCTTTCTTTGTTGTTGTTGTTGTACTGTTTTCAGTAGTCATAAATCTCATTTTCTGTAGTTGAAGTTGAACCACAGGTAAAAAAAAAAGAGTTTAAAGAGACAGAAAGGAAACAATCACACGGTCAAATATGTTGGTTTGTTGTAACTTTTGGCACTGTAATTTAATTGTCACCACCCTTCCAAACCCAGTTGTTCCCCCAACTGAAACAATTGCCCAAATCTAGTGTAGTCTATTAAGAGTCTGTTTTTAGCAATGTAATCAATCTTTGTACAGCAGAAAGCAGAGAACAAGAAGCTAAAGCTATATATAGCTGGTGAAGAAAGAGGTGCGAACAAAAAAAAAATTAATGTATAACTACAACCTGTGAAAGGGTAAGTTGGAACTTGAAGGAGGACCTAAACGGGAAAAAGAAAAAGAAAGCTGGGAAGGAAAATAGTGAGATCAGCTGAGCTCTACCAGGAGAGTACGATATTGGGAAATTTTTTGACCTTTATCAAATTATGTGTTGCTGCTTGCTACTACCATTGTGGTTGTTATACATGGTATGTACCCTTTGTTGTTCAAATATTATCCAACAGTTAAAGAAAGATTAATTTAGGAAGCAAATCAGAAAAAAAAAAGTTCTAATTGCTCTCTCTTTTTCTGTCTGTTGGCCCTTTTTTCATTTAGAAAAATTTGTCTCTTTGTTAAAGGCATATTTCTTTGCTTTTTGTTATTGGTGAGATAATAAAGACTAAAGTAGTACAGTAGTAGTAGGACCACAATGCACAATATCACATGGGGTGGCTGACGCTGCGTGTGGGTCCTACTCATTTATCTAATGCCAGATTGTGGTGTGGGGTCCCACACACCAAACCCCACCATGTGAGTGATCGATGCCATGCCACTATCTCACTCTGAGCTCTCTCTTTCTCTGGCCGTGTGTGTATATGAGCCTTTGCTTTCTCTCATTGACAGGAGAGAGAGGACATGCACAGATCTAAAAGTAGATGTTGATGCCCACACGTATGACAAAAGTGCACGGATGTAAGAATCTTTTGGGGTCTGTGGCCTTGTGAATGCGTGAGAAAATTGGCAGAGGGACAGAGAGAGAGTGAGAGAGAGAGAGAAATAATGATTTTTACTGTTGCCTTGGAGTTTGGAACAAAAGGGTGAAGAGTAAATTTAGGGAAGAGACATTCAAGAGAGTGAGAAACAGGTTGGCAAGCAAGGTTTCGATAACTACAAAGTGACTAGACACGTGGTAGGGGTTTATATAGTGAGAGTGAGACCATATTCATATGCTGTTTCTTAGTGGTGGAGGGGAGGAGACTCGGACTGCCTTGCTTTTCCAAGAGCCTAATTTAAATTGGTTTCTTGGGAATTCATGATTAGGGTTTGTTTAATGATGGGTGGGGTTAACAATTTTCTAACATTAATTAGTGATCATAGTCTTGGGTCCATTTTGAGTGAGACTTTTTTGGATTCATTGTTATAATTCTTAAATTGAGTTAGGGTGGTAGAAAATGACTTTGACAGGAGCAAGGAGATTGAGCAAATCTTATAATAAGGTTTGAAAAGAAGAATTTGCCTCGATTCCCTTATCACTTTTGAGAAATGACTAAATATCATAGCTTCGTATTTATCATGTTAAACTATCAAGTGTGAGTCATTGTATACTTAATTTTGATTGACATTTTTATCAACATAATTATTGCTATGAACGAATATGGATCTATCTATTAGTTTTGATTCAATAAGGAAATTGCTCCCACTTAACCATCTATGTACAACACATGATTTGCACAAGTTTGATGAACTCACCAGGTATGAGGTTTTATCATAAAAAAGCTTTATACTATTAGTCATGGATTTCCACTTATATATTGTAGCTTGTTAAACCAATATCTATTTGGGATTGATTTCATCCAAACATATTACTTGTTTTGAGTTGTACATATACTATGTCATATTGTTTGGAAAGAGAATTTTTAGATATTTAGACTATAAACTTTGACAACATATCAAAATATGGTTTTTCCAAATTAGTAATTTGATTAATAATCTGATAACATAATATGTATTTAATCAATAATTTGATTAATAGTCTGATAATATAATATATGTCTATGTATTTGTACAAGAACAAATATGGAATATCGTTTATTGTACTTTTTTATTATTCAGTCAGATTTTTTTAATTTGAATCATATATTCAAATACAATAATGCTATCTACCTTATCGATTTTGTCTACCTTCTCCTTCTACTGCCTATTACAAAATGTAGTCACATGATTAAAAGCGTTTATTTTCTAAATTACCATTTAA
>QANT01008746.1:0-41010 GCA_003254885.1 Purshia tridentata
ATCAATTTAGCTTCTTCCTACCACGAGGATAAAACAAATTAACAAAAGTAACGAATCTGAGGTGTTGTCTATCTGGTCGAGCATAATTGTAACATGTTCTCACATTTCTCATCAAGTGATTGTAATAAGTTTTAAGTGTCTAAGGGCTCGTTTGGATAGAAAGTGATTTGAATTTGGATTTGAATTTGAATTTGAGCTCTCCAAATCTAAATCTACTTATTTGAAATAATTTAAAGGAGTATTGGATTTTACCCAAATCCAAGATGGATTTGAGAGGGCTAAATCCATGAATTTTAAATACATTCTCCAACTAGGTATTTAAAATCTAACTATCCCACACACTCTCTCTCTCTCCCTCACCTTTGGCCACAATTGCCGGCGACCACCACCGGCCACCCTCCAGCGACTTTCGGTAATTTTTCCGGGCACCACCGGTGACTTTTCCGGTCACTTTCCGGTGAATAGCGAGAAAATAATATCTTCAATAGTAAAATGATACATGAGTCATGACATGACCGAACGTTGCTTCTCTGGCCTGCAACCATCATTTTTCTACGGAACAAGACATGTTGATGTATGCAACCCATTCTCATTCAGAGTCATGCCATAAGTGGACCAATCTTACTTTGAACCACCCTGGTTTCACCGTCTCCCTACATATACATCATTGAGACTTTAAATTGTATTACTGTTTGGACGTTACTATGGGAGACAATAGATACCTAGTTATCAAGCTATTTTACATCTATTGAAACCTCTCCAAAATATTCTCATATATACTTCTTTAAATTTTTATAGGTAATATCTCCTTACATACCTTACGGTCCAAACAGTATTGACCTTGATAACAAAGGCTGCACGGTATAATTATTTACCTTGACAATTATCCAAAGAAAATTATCCATCGATATCAAAAGAGCACTCATCCATAGAATCTTATTATTCTGTGTATCAGAATCACACAACTAGTATCATATTCTGCCCCTAGCTAATTAAACTGCATAATCCACAATCCACAATTCCTTAATAATCTCAGAAACAACAATTCCACTAGGAAACAGAAACACACATACAAAACAGAAAAACATTGTCTCAGTCCAAATGAAGTTGCTAAAATTTGCCTTGACCTCTTATTCATTACCATAAATTTTGCTTAGAAGCCTAAACCTTCTCCTTTGCTTCTTCCTTTTCTCATTGCAGAGATTCTTTCTCTTCAGTGCAGAGGTTTCATCTGGTAATAAATAGAAAACAGACATAAAAAATAGGAAAACATTGTTTCAGTCCAAATGAAGTTGCTAAAAGTTGCCTTAAGCTCTTATTCATTACCATAAATTTCGCTTAGAAGCCTAAACCTTCTCCTTTGCTTCTTCCTTTTCTCATTGCAGACGTTCTTTCTCTTCAGTTCAGGAGTTTCATCTGGTAATAAATAGAAAACAGACATAAAAAATTGGAAAACATTGTTTCAGTCCAAATGAAGTTGCTAAAAAGTTATCTTAAGCTCTTATTCATTACCATAAAGTTTGCTTAGAAGCCTAAACCTTCCCTTTCGCTTATTTTCATCACTGCAGATGTTCTTTCTCTTAAGTGCAGGGGTTTCATCTGTTTTCCCATGGTAATAAATATAAAGCTTCAATAAGAAATGGAAATTAATAATAGAGAATCTATTAATGACAAATGCTTTGGTTATATTCTTTGGCTATTTCATATCTTTCCTTTGAGAGCAAAACAAACTAAATTATTTGTTTCTTAAATAAAGTTCAAGTAGATGGAACATAATAAAGCAAGACAAAGAAGGGAGAGGATATGGAACTATATGAGCACAAGAGGCAATCTTTTCCTACAGGAAAATATTTCCTCTTAAATATCATGTGAGATGGTTCCTATATCCAGCAATAACGAACTAGCCAAAAAAACTACCTAGTATGAAAACAAGCGTATTCCATCCACAATATGTTTCCATAGCATGTTAGAAATAGTGGCATAGAAGTGGAAGTGAACATTGTGACATGAAAACCAGACCAACACCAATCTACTTTTTTTGTTTCTTAAAGGGTGCTGCTATTTGCACACCCTTTTCTCACCCCACATTCCTCCCACAATTGAATTTTCTCATACACACACCCCTCCACATTACCCTAATATCCTTATTTTATCCATTTCACAAAATTTCTCACTCACCCGACCCACCCAGCCCCTCCCCCTCTCTCGTCCCTCTTTCTCTCCTTCCCTCTCCCCTCCGAACATCCACTTAAAAGAAAAGTTGCAGGTTCATTTGGAGGATCAGTGCCGAAACTGGTTGTTTCGTTCAGCAGGTACCCGCCGAACAATCTTGTTCTATTCGGTAGATTAATGTTGAATGACACAAGCAGTTTCGGCACTAGTCCGCCGAACCTACATTTTTTTAGTGGATGTACAGAGGGGAGAGGGAAGGAGAGTGAGAGAAAGAGAGAGAGAGAGAGTGAGAAAGATGGGAGGACAGGCTGGATGGGTCGGGAGGGGGAGGAAGATGGTCAGGTAGGGGGGACGTGGTCGGGTGAGGAAGGGGGAGGGGATGGGTGTGTTTTTTTGTTTTGGTCTGAGTTGATGGGGTGTGTTGGGTGAGGGAAGGAGAGAGAGGAGGAAAGAGAGATGAAGTATGTAAAGTCTTTTCCCTTTGTGTCAATCAAGTAAATTCACAAATTATGTTTTGGGGGTGTGCAAAGAGAGGAAATAGGGGGTACAAACAGCAGCACCCTTCTTAAATAAAGTTCAAGTAGATGAAACATAATAAAGCAAGACCGAGAAGGGAGAGGATATGGAACTATAGGAGAACAAGAGGCATTCTTTTCTTACAGGAAAATATCTCCTCTTAAATATCATGTGAGATGGTTCCTATAACCAGCAATAACGAACTAGCAAAAAAAAAACTACCTAGTATGAAAACATATGTATTCCATCCACAACATGTTTCCATAGCATGTTAGAAATAGTGGCATAGAAGTGGACGTGAACAACGTGACATGCAAAGCAGACCAATTCCTCAAGACTCAACACAGTACATCAAAGATACATTGAAAAAAAAGCTTACTCCAAGACTATCCTAAACATCAATAAAAATGGGTCTTCTCAACAAGGTTTATCCATGGGATAAGAAAAGGTCGTATCTGACCTTTCTTCTTTTCTCTTTGGTAGCTGAAAAAAGCATTGTCCTAACCTAATTTGAAAATCATAATGGAATCAATGAGTTAACCAATTCCATGGCTCTCTTTTTGCCCTTTGCAACTTTTGAATATCCTCTAAAAAATGACTAAATATCAAGCTAATAGAAGGATAGTCTCTGATGGGGCTATTGTTCAGGTGATACTTCAAAAGGTTTTAAAAGATTTTTTCAATTTTCTAATATTTATCATGCTGCCAAAGGACCCAGACGAGTTCATATAGTTTATGATGTACTCTTATTATAGTCATATTAGGTTAAAAATAAATTTTCTGTGTGTTGAGAATTGTGTACAATGATATGTCATTAAGGCTTCAAAAGCATACTCAAATCCTGAGTGCTTGATGCAAAATTCAAAAATTTTCTGATAACCCCAACTCTTCAAAGAAAATGACAAAGCAATATACCTCGATCAGAAGATACTGGAGCTACAATATGTTCGGTAAAGACAGCTGCATTTGAGATTTTACTTTTCCTGTATGATCACCAGTAAGGCAATTCATTTAACAATGCTCGTTACGTGTAAACAGTCATTTAATTGTTGTCATAATCAAAGTAAAATAACTAGTTTCCTTCAAAATGTCAGTTTGAATTTACTATAATGTACTTTAAACTTTACGTGCGTATTGCATGAGCGCGGGAACCTTATTTTTATATTTATGCAAAAGGTTAAGAAGAGATGGTCCCTTCATAAAATCAGATGGACAGAATAAAAGAGATACCGTCTGGCTGTCAAGGTCAAGCACTAAAAAATGAGGGGGATAATGCCCTACTCAAATAATTTTTATAGATTTGAGTTAAGAAAATTGAGAAACAATAATTTACGTTTGAGTAGCACAGAAATCTGATGTGTCCTTATCAGCATATTTTACTCCACTTCCTGCAATGTCCTATAGGAAAAGATTACAGAACAAATTAGTTAACAAGTCTATAGACTGATGAGTTATGGCAGTTTCTCCAGCCAGAATTAAAAATAAATAAATTTCTGCCTGAGGGGATTTAGTTAAGAGGTATACCTAGCTTCTAGGGTTCCAAATAATGATAAACTGTAGAACCACCAAAGTAAATTGGAGAGGCAAAGCAGGTAGTATAGAACAATTGAAACTAAAATAAGTTAAGATGGGCATGGATTTGCATATACTAACCATGGGCTTTTGATGGATAACAGACTGTTCCTCCTCCGCAGATGATATTTGGCAGGACCAAAAAAAGGCATCATAGGACCTTTTGGGGCATCCATTCTTTACAGCTGAAGAAGGCACATCGCTGGGCAAAAAATGTGGTGCTTCATTATTACCAGCTACTTGTAATGATGAAACCTCTTGCTCCTCTTCCTGTGGTGAGGGATCTTCTGATGAATCAACTGAGCTTGGTGGAGGCGAGGGACGTTTCCATAACCTTCTGATTCTCATTTCAAAATTCTCCAAGAGCACAAGAAGGATGATTGCTTCAGAAAAGTGCAGATTAGTTCTTATTTGGAGAGTGGAGATGAAAATTACAGAGAATAATGAAATTCCTTATTCTTTTCTTTCACAAGTATGGAGAATGATTATCATCTAATGAATGGAGTGTAATTAAGTGAAAGAGAGTTCAAACTATCTTTCAGTTCCCATCTTTTCATTTCTACATCTGTAGTGGCCAAAGATTGACAATTGTTGCACTCCTACTTACAACCATATGTATTTTTTCCTGAACTTTAGTTGTATATTTTTTCCTGAACATTAGTTGTATACTCCTACGGACTTAGTATTATGGTTACACCTCTTGAGTTAATGTAACTTATAGTTTCAAAATGAATAACAAGCACCCAAAAGTACATTCATGGATAACACCAACTCCAACATATTTTATAAAATAATAATAAGGAAATACACCAAGGGATATGATCTCATTGTATATAGTGGAATTCCTATTGTTAGATCATTGTTTCAACTAGTGGATTTGAAGGAAAAGTGTCTACCATGACATAAATACATGGGAAAGGCCCAATTGCTCAAGTGTAGACACATAGAGAGAGAGAGAGAGAGAGAGAGAGAGAATAGACTTATTAGACTATGGTTTGAATGAATTTCTCCATGCCTTACACTTGGCAGATGGTTTGGCCTAAGTTGAGAGATAATTACATGGGAAAGGCCCAGTTTCTCAAGTGCAGACACATAAAACGAGAGAGAGAGAGAGAGAGAGAGAGAGAGAAGACTTTAACTATGGTTTGAACGAAGAGTTCTCCATGCGTTACAGATGGTGGATGGTTTGTCCTAAGCTCACGTTATTAGGTACACATGGCACCTTTCAACTGTAAAGAGTAAGAATTATCTGTGAGAATGGAAGTCATTAAATGTTGATATCTGTATTTCCATTTAAAGGATAGAAAAAAATCCTAGAAGATATAATCATAAATTTGATATAAAATGGCAATTATATATAATAGGTAACTTAATAATGATTACAACTAAGCTTTCCAGTAAGCAACAGGCTGTTTCTGTACATGTCTCTGCAAAACACAAAGGACAAGCCATCCAAGAGTTTTAAGAATGATATTTCAACAACTAAATACATTTAGATTCCTAAACTGGCTGTTCTCACTCAATATGAAGGGTACTTACACTAAAGAAAGACCAGTCTCCAGTCTTATATTTATTTATTTATTTTGTCAGTAAAAGAAAGACAGTCAATAACTAATGATTTTATTAACTTTCATTTGCAAAGTCCATGCTAGAGGGTTAACAAACCACATTGTTCTCCTTATTCCAAAGCAAGATAGCAGACATCAATCATTTTGGAAAAAAATTAAAAACACTGGGTTTAAAAATTTTAAATGGCATAGTCTTTTATTAATATGGGCTAGCTCTATACTGGTACTTAAAAGAAGCACTTTCCCTTTCTAGTCAATGGCTTTTGTTTACATACATATATGATCGACTCAACAATAATTTATTGGAAAAGGTATTCTTGATTATATATCAGGATATACATAACCGTCTTTGTTAATTCGTCAATAGATTCACATGATTCTTCGATTTATGCCTTTCATACATCATAGGTCATAAAAGGATATATTTAAAATTCACAAATGTTTATTTAGGGCATGATGATGCATCGACTAGAACAAAAATGAAACAGAAGCTAATGTGTTAGTGTACAACTAAATGAGATATTACGACAATTAGAACATTATTTAATTACCATGTGGCTTAGTATTGTCATTACAGTATTAAATGCAGCAAATCCTCAGTTTCTGCAGCTATTACAGAGAAAGTTCGAAAAAAGCCAACAATTTAATTGAAACAGCAGATTAAACTACTTTTCTAACCAACAGCCAAAAAAAAACTATTTTTCTAACCAGTATGTCTAAAAGCATGGGTGAGTGTCCTTGGTACCTTCTTTTAAACTTTGTTAAAGGCTTAAAGCTAGCATCAAACCAAAAAGATCTTTCCCTTAATCTTGGCAGTTATGTGATCAGTAACAGGCAGAACTATAATTATTTAGAAGATTGAATATGATCTGAAAATACAACTGGGGTAAAAATGACCATTTGACTATAATTGATTCAATCCACGGTTCATAAGTTCAACTAATTAATTTCAACTATGTTGTAGGGGAAGGGCTCATAATCAAGACAAAGCTATGAACTTACAAATGTAAAGCTACCTATCACACTTAGACAAACTCTACCAAAGTTCTTACAATGGTAATAAAACATACTGAGGCAGTCCCTATTTTTCTACACTAACTGACTGCCTGGCTGATCTTCACCCTCTTTGGCCTTCCCCTCTTAGGCTTTGGCATTTCGACATTCCTGTTTTATTAAATCTTTAGCTACAGATTTCTAACGAGAGAGAGAGAGAGAGAGAGGTTACCCCTTGTTTGGCTCCGATGATTGATCAGTGGCCCTCTTGCAACCTCTTCTTGGCTTATGCTTCTCCATGCACCTTCATTGTATGATTATTGTTATGAATTACTTTCACATATAGGCACATCCACACAGCTCTTTTGACACATCAATATGCATAGGGAAAATTTTATTTTCACCATCATTTTATGAGTATCTATAATATGAACAAGCAAATGTAGAACTTCTAGTTCATCATAACAGAATGCAAAAGGGACCATTCATGTATGAATCAAACAAATTAAATTAGAAATGTTGCTGCATTCATCATAGATGTTAATGGAAACATATGTTTCCCAAATTTGAATGAAAGATTTCAGCAGATGCAAGAGATAAGAAAAGACAAGAAATTAGTTACCCTGGAGAACTAGCACATGAAGAAATTTCTTTCCTTTTATCTGCTTCTCCTTTACTCTGACCTTGTGAGGCCTAAATGGACATTACGTTAAAATCATACATTATGAAGCATTAAGTAAATCTTTACAAATTGAGTAAAGCTTCTCAGGTGTTATGAAGCTTGAATAAAAATATGTTAAATGATACAAAGTGAATAACAAAATTGATATGAGGCTTCATGACTTCAATAAATTGCAAATTCCAAAAGTTAAAAATGAAAGGAAGACTAAAAGACTAATTACCAGATTTGTATGGATTTGCATGCAATGTTTCATATCTTTCTCCTCATCAACACAGTTCGAAGGCCTAATTTCTGTACTTGTTGGTGTTGCCATTTCAATATCATGCAATTGATACTCCCTTGAAACTTGATCAGGAAAATTTTTATTGGATAGCAGGACCATCCAATATGTCTATTCTCTTCTTCAACCAAGAATCAGACCTAGTTATGACCTCAGGTTGGAGTCAGTGGAGAGAAATTAGGCCAGCTATTTCAAATTATCATCTCTGTGTAGGAAATTTAAATGAAGAAAGGAAAAGCAAGAATTTAGAGTTAATACTGTGAAGTTTGCAGAGATGCTACAAGGCGAATGCTACAAGGAAATTCAATACTTAGCCTGTACTGTAGAGTCCTCTGGGGGAGAGAGAGAGAAAAACTAACTGTAATGTGGAGCGTTTTTGTTGTTCAATAATCACATGTACATTGCTCAAATGCATTCACTACATAATTATTATATATTTCCAGTTTGGTGAATGCTTCATACAGAAACATATACCAGAGATGGCCAGATTAAATGACATTCTGCATATCTGTGTCCCTTAGTTAAAATCTTCAGAAAGACTGGTCTAATTGTAATGATCAGAGCAACTCATTTCAGTGTTTAAAATATTGGACCTGAAAACCAAACTTTGCTCAGAAGTTAGATTTTCAAATTTAGTAGATAATACAGCCATCTTAAAAATGGTGACAACAATACTTCAGCACTAAAGTAACTGTACTGGATATGAACAAGCAAGCACCATAAATGTATTCATCAGACATTTACCATAGCAAGACTTTTTCTATTTGGTTAAATTAAAGTTACTAATTATTGAATAAATTTAATTCCAAAAATCTTCAATACTTTAGAAAAGAAGATACCATACTAATTAAACAGCACCTCAGCCAACATTATCAACAAGTAATCTAGTCCAAATTCATTACTATTTATAGGTACAGTTGTAAAACATAAACAATTGGCATGATCTTACAGAAACTCAATAGTCAAGCTACAGTTCCAGACTGCCAAGAGAGATCATTGAGAGTACTACCATGACCATTCATAGAGCAAGTGACATATTGAGACATTTTTCAGGCCAAGCGAAGCAAGTCAGTGTGCTCAAGGACGGAACTTGGAACAACCTTAGACCTTGAGAATTTCACGATTGGTTGAAAAATTAGTAAAACTACTTACCATGTATGTAGGTCAAGTACACAATAACTCAAATTCCAAATTCAGTATTCAACCCTACATAAAATAATAACTGCAACACACTACAACTACAATCACTGAGCTACTAATTCTAACCACTGTCAATCATTGAGTCTGATTTTAATCTTTGGTAAAAAAGGGTCCATTCATACCTGTATATATGTTATCAATAATGTAGACTTCCTTACAGTTATTCTTTCACACCCTACCAACAGTTCCTATTTTTGGCTTATTGAGCTATAAAACTCAGTGTACATTGAAATTAAGGAGGAATATCCTTGCTTTCAAAATAAAACACTATCCAATGTAACAAAGAACATAAAACATACCAATGTGGGGCAAACATAAGATAGCTATAGTAACCAATGTAAAATAGTTGTCCCTGTAAATCATTAACTTTTCACAAAATACAGATTTGATATCTGACAAGGTACTTAAAAAGTTCCAAATGAAAAATTCGCCTGGAGCCCCTTTTGCTAGTAACTGATCCAATTAACTGAGAATGTAAACAGACCTATTTCTACGGAGCTAATATAAATTGACTGTTATCAGTGAACTAATATTTGTACAAATCAACTGGAAGACTAATTTTGAATAATTTGTCCGTAATTTCATTCACTTTTCATTTCTAGCATCTGCAAATGGCCAAAATTCATCCCTACTCTGCTATCACAAGACCGCATGTTCTAATATTCAGAGGCATCAGACAGAAAATGGCTCACACATACACTTCAAGAACTTTGCAGCTAACAAGAAGTATAACTGAAGGAAGATCAATTATATACATGGTTACAAACGGTAGCAAAATGATTGAAATGTAAAAGTTGCCATCTCACCATCAACTTCCAACAGGAAACTGGCAGTTTTCTAAGCAAATCAATACTATTTCTAACAATTTATTACAGGGTGCTGTAAATACAGTTTTCTTTCATCTCCTCCTAAATCTAATACTAGAAAAATCAAAAAACTAATGCAACAACTAATAACATATGAATAGAAATTAGAAGAGAACAACAGTAATTCAAACAAAAAATAATAATTTCCAGGGATCTGATCCTCCTACCTATATAACAGTAATAATAAGAGCACTGCAAAATTTTTAAAGTGAATGGGATTTACATTCTCTTTCTTTTTGAGATCCATATACAAATGTCGTCCCGGTTTATCGGTTCTGGGTCGGATTCGATTTGCTCGGCGGTGCCTTCCTTAAACTCGTCTCTACAGATTTCTTGGGATCTTCGATAGCTCGGTTGGGCTTGTTATGATTTGCAGAAAATGAGGCAACTGAAGCTAGCAATCTTCTGGGTTGATTTCTGTGTCTCACATGAAGTTGTGAGTCTTGGTGCAGTGACAGTGGACAACATGTTAGAATGTGCATGAGAATCAACGCAAACAAGGCAAGCAACAGTCGATGACTGATTTTCATGGTGGGGTTTGATGGATAGGAAATTGAATGTGAGGATAATGAGGAAGATGAAGTAACAGAGTATAGAGTCTATACAAATGAAGAGTTGTTTCTAAGAGAAGCCCAAGAGTGGCAGTGCATGCTTTGTTAATTGTTACGCGTAATTTGGTTAACGGATGAGTGTAATATATAGCTAACTTAACCGAACGACATTATTTCCCATATTAACCTGTTTGGTGGATAAGTACTTAGGTAACGGTTGGTACTCGATAGTAAATTTAGAAAAATATCGTGGGTTGGATTCAGTTAGAGTTCAATTCGGTGTGGATTTTTATCTTAAAATCTCTTGATGCAATTTTGGAAATTAATATATTCAATAATAACTATATAGTCCACAATTCTAACATTAATAGGGGTAAAGTTTAGATTAATAACCTGAAAATACTAGAGTGCCACCTCACTAACATGTTCTTATATTTAACCGATTCTTCTTTGTTGTGTAATAGGTTAGAACTTGGAAGCAGCTGATCATGTGATGTTGAATTAATCGTCATACTTCTTAAAACTTCTCTGCAAACTTGAATATTTTACAAAATATCTCATGTGACTTATCACATGAGACCAAATCAGACGCCTCATTCTCTGTGCATTCTTTGTTTGTTTAATGACCACTTAGTATTCTATATTTAAGTGGTAACAAACACAGCTAAAGTTGGCTGGGTAAGCTTGCTTTCCAAACGTGAAATACCCATCATAATCTTCTAGTTCTTCCTTCCACTTTTAGGATTCACAATTTTCTTTCCTTCATATTATTACACAGTATACGGTAATACCCCTCCAATTTGACACTGGTTGCATATCATAAGGCTCAAAAACTGTGTAATAACTCTTTCTCACATGCACAATCACATAACAGTAGATTCATTGTGAAAGAACAGTTATATATAGATTCGGATTTTACCACAATCAAAGTTCTACTGCCTTTCTTGCTTCAAAGAAAGTTCTCATTTCAGACTTGCATACATTTTAGGTTTTTCTTTGCTCCTAAAACCACTTGTTTTCCCTTGGTTTAGAAATGGTTTGAAAAGAGAACATGGATTTTAGCAATAAGAAGATATTTGAATATTATGTATCAATCTGCCCAAGTTCCATCACGCATATGGAAATGATAATTTTCTAATATAGCAGGATTTTTTCTATTAGATTATGTGATTCGCATCTATACTACACTCAGCTCTAGTTAGTCCACTTGGGATCATAAGCTTGCTAATCTATACTCGGTTTATAATAGTAGGAAAAGTTGTTTGGTATTACTGAGCATGTGTTTACTTCTTTTTTTCCTTATTTGCTATTGATATTTTTATGGCATTCTCTTGTTTAATGCTATTGTAAATTTGTAATTTTTATGAAAATTATTTTAATAATTATATTTTCTTTCCAGGCACGTCATGGCTGACAGCTACAGTTCACAATAATAATTCATGTCTAGTGATTAAAGTGAATTAGTCAAGGAGATTGAAAAAGGAAATTATAGTTATTATCACAAGATCTGGTTAAGGAACCCCTGAAAGTTATTTGAATAAATTTGGTGAAGTCTTCTTTAGAGGATTTCCAGTCCCTTGATTCACAAGTACATGTGGATTAAAGAATCTTTCAGCAGAGGAAAGCATGTGGTCTATGTCAGCAGGACCATGATAGAGCACAGTGCTCACATCTAACCTCTTTGATTAAGGGACAAAATGATGTTACTGTAGACTGAATCCAGAAGGTCATGGTATTCCTTTTCTCTTAGAAAACAAACAAACAAAACAACTATTGAAAACATGGCAACACCCTTGTACACAAAGAGGTAAACATGCAACTGGGAAGTGCTTGGTTTTCTAATCAAACATGTTATCTTTGACTAGAGGCTGAAAGGATTTTCAGGTCACAGGCTGCTCCATGTGAGAAATTGATATCATATTACTGTTAGTCTGATCGTCCTAAAATCAACACCATACATTTGGATTTCAAATATAAATTTTCACAAGTTACTGTCCTATAGTTTTACAGAACAATTTTAAAAGTAGAATACCAGCTAAAGATAATCAACTAAGAAACAAGAACAGAAATGGACTTTTTATTGTCTGTCATGCCTACTATGCTTTTATTGTATAATTTTCTTTACAGTTTGGGCTGTTTAATGTCCTGTCCTCCCCAAAGGTTCAGAATATACTGACAAATTTTGCAGGTCCCAGTCCCATCTAGGAAAACCAATTTTAGAACTGGATTCATCCAATATTATATACAACTATACATAACTAGGATTCCTAAACTGGATTTAACTTTCCTGATAACAATATAGAATTAATGACCAGTTTTTCTCATTACTTGTCATACACAAATTCAGAAATTTTCATCAAACTGATCTTAAATAAAATTGATGAAAGAGTACAAAGCTTACATAGTTTATTCGTTTGGCATACATTAGATATCTCAATTGATTTCCCCTTTGTCTGACAATATTGCAGGAGTCTCCTTCCATACAACGTGATCATAGCCAAATAGTCTTGCAAAACAAGAAACCAACTGGTACTGAATTACTTCTTCTGTAGGAAGCACCAAATCTGTCTCCCTTCTCAATGATGTAACTTCTTTATCCGCAAGACCACAAGGCACAATATGCTTAAAATAGTTCAAATCTGGATCAATGTTGAATGCCAATCCATGAGAGGCGACTCCATATGAAATGCGTACGCCAATTGCACCAATTTTTCTCTCTCCAACCCAAACCCCCGTTTCGCCTGTTTGTCCAGCACGAGCTTTCACGCCATACTGAGATGCCAATTCAATCATAGTTAACTCAAGTTTCTCCACATATTTCCGAGCACCAAGCCCAATATCCCGAAGAGAAACAATGGGATATAAGATGGCTTGATGTGGACCATGAAATGTAATGTCTCCTCCTCTTTGTGTGTAGTGCAGTTCAGCTCCTATTCCTTTAAGGTCAGACTCAGGAATCAATAGATTGTGATCAGTTCTGCGTTTTCCCAGGGTATATGTAGGTGGATGTTGCAAGGACAGGAGAGTATCTGGGATCTTATGAATTTTTCTATCAGAGACCAGCTTTTCCTGCAGCTTAAGTGCATCCAAATAGTTGATAGTACTCATTTTCCAGACCTCAAGATTTCGTGGAACTCTCATTTCCTGCAGGCCACAGCATAAATAATTGTACATATTTGTTTACCATCACATGGAATTATCTCATATAATTTTGTTCATATCACATGATGTCCACTCCCTTCTATTTACTTTAAAGAAATGAATAGCATGCTACAACTTCAGGCATCAAAAAACGGAGAGAAGGTTACTCAGTATAATCATTCCAAGTTACAGCATGATAAAAGTGGATAAGAATTTCAACTACCATGTATAATATGAACAACCATTAATTTAAGCTTCATCAAATTGGCCAAAGAAAATTGAAAAGACAATATTTTTAGACAATAGCAATTTGAGCACAATCGTTGACTACGCATATTGCAAGATGAGAATTACAATGTGTATCACTTGAAGGCTTGAAATTATAATATGGAAAGCAGAGAAACAAGTAACCAGAAACACCACATTTACAGCTATAATGTATTATTTTGGCTTCTTGATACCATTTACAGATAGCCCGAATATTGTTTATTGGGCATGCCATGTAGCTCAATTAGAATAGAGCTACAATCAAAATGGCATGAACCCATTGTGCGTCAAAGACTATCATTGAGGCATTTGAACAAACATTGAGTGGGCATTTAATGTTGTGCAAGAATTCATAGATTGAGATAAGCCAAGGATTCAAAAATAAACCACTCATACTACCGCATTTTCAGGAAAGAGCAAAACTTATAGAAAACAAATAGAGAGTCTTAGGAAAACAGAATCAGTAGATTCATACCGATGAACACCAAACCACCACAGATGAGAGAGAGCAATGAAGGCAAAGCTCAAGGTTCTGAGCGACCGAGTCCTTGTCGGCTCTAACAGCACTCCGCTCAATCTTAATCTTTTACGGTGGAACGCACCGTTTTGTATACCACTCATTTCTTTTTGGTTTTCACTCCTCTTGTAAACCGATACTCCTGACTTGCCGGCTCTTGCATGCAATTTTCTTGTTCCAAGTAATTTTCCGGTGACACTGTTCTACTTCTAGGCAAAAACACATTCGGATTTGCTTAATCTTATGTATTTAATTCATGGGATTTATCTTTTTTTTTTTTGTTTTGTTTACCTAATAGAAATTAGACCAAATTTGGTATAACCTCTGTTTCAAAAATGTATGATGACCCACCACCTACATACATGTTATGAAAAAAGAAATTGTAAACATGCAGTCATCTTTCCACCATTGAAAGAGAAACAGAGCTTGATCCAGTCAAAGTTGATCAATATTTCAGCAACAAATACGACATTGCCATAACGTTCATGCCATTTTCCCTTTTCGTACCTAGGTACAAGTTGCAATATGTTTCAAGCACGCATCTATCCTCTCTTTAAGCTGTTATGCTTTTTCTTTCTCCTGTTTTAAATGCATACAGAACCCAGAAGCATACAACATTGCCACTTTATTCCATTGTTGGATGAAAAAAACTGAATTTGACTATTATATACGACAAATTACTATGACCAAAGAAAACGGTTGGGAAAAAGATCTATTTTTTGTCATTTATATAACATCATGGCCACATAAACAACTCATGAAGAGCAAGAAAGCATGCAAACTCCTGGCCGATAAGCCCATGCAGGGGGCAAGCGAGCATATTTTTCCATTCCTGGTTGCTCATCATACGGCCGTTCCATTACTTTGAGCACCCTTCGAACCTCTCCAAAATCACCTTGTTCAGCTGCATCAATGGCACTCTGGCATAAATAGTTTCTGAGAATATATTTAGGGTTCACCGCATTCATTGAGGCCTTCCTCTCCTCATCTGGGATGCCGCTAGTGGCCAGCTGCACAAGCAAAAAAACATTTTGTGAGAAAATTATATATGACAATATCATAATCTTTGTTTTCAAAAGTACATGGGAGTAATTTGATAGGCTTACTAATATTCTTAGTGAAATGAGCATCATCATGAATACAATGCTTTGGTATTAAACTAATATACTTCTGGAATATGGGAGTCATATGAAAACCAGAGTTCATTGTACCTCCTCTATGTAGGTTGTCACCCAGCTGATCCATGCCTCCTTCCGCTCCTTCCCAATATCTAATAGAACAGCTTTTAGTGGGTTCAACAACTCCTCTTCTGGGATGCTGGGATCAGCTTTGATATTGGACAGTAACCGAAAAAAATTCGTGTAATCCACTTTGTCAACAGCCATATTATTAAGAAGTCTACTGATCAACTGTTTATTGTACTTGGGAAGACCAAGTTTTTTGGTCATTATAGCTTGATAATCATCCATGAATTTTGTTCCATATCTGTAACAAATCCAAAAACAAACAAAAAATTGTTTAATGAACTGCCAATTAAAGATACACTATAATCAGGAAGAAAGGTGTAGGAATCACAACTACCTTTCCATTGCATAGTTTGCCTCCTTATCATCTATCAACTGAGCAGCTGACAGAGTTCTGGTGAATTGTGCAATATTCCATAAGCCAATATCAGGCTGATTTGCAAAACAATATCTCCTACCAGGAAGATCCGTGGTATTCGGAGTGTAACTTGGATCAAATGCATCCAGAAATCCAAAAGGACCATAATCAACGGTGAGACCCAAAATGCTCATATTGTCAGTGTTCAACACACCATGAGTAAAACCAACCCCCTGCCATCTGGCAACCAAAGAAGCAGTACGCTCAGCAACCTCCACTGTCCAAGCTGTTAAAAGTTCATCATGGGCCCAAAAGGACAACAAAAGAGTTAATGAAGTAATTCCATGTGAAACATTCTTATCAGAAACTCCTTTTGGAGGGGCCAGTAAGAGTAGATAAGAGAAAAAACCAAGTTTAAGCATAACAAGAGATACTGGCCAAAAGAAAGGGAGGATACCAATCTGTGGCAATCACATCAAACACACATCTAGCACTCAATAATGTACAAGATAGATAAAAAGCTAGCGATCAATCAAATCCTTTCTTTTATTTTTAATTTTTTAATTTTTTTTCTGCAACACATAATAACTTCTATAGTTCTGTGAACATAATAAGATGTTACCTGATTAACACGCTGCAACATAGACCACAATATCAACACCAGTCATTGAATTGGACTCACATGCATGAAGCGAATTTATGGATGCAACTTTAGAACTATATATTACATCCCTAATATATTAATTTTTTTAAAAAAGCTGAAGGAGCCAATTGCATAATAACTAGAACAAAAGGTACTCTGCGCATAGAAGATATGCAATCATATCTTAATCACTTTCAAGGGCAATGTGATACGTCACCACACTACTAACATGATCAGGAACACAAAATTTCCCAGAACACTACTGTATCAAGTAGCACTCTGCAACTGCCGACTGGGTGCACCAAACAGGTGTCTGAAGGTGAACTACTATAATTGAGATAACCACAGGAAATCAGAAGACGAGAAAGTTATGACCTGTAAACTTATACTGCATGAACAATATTTATACCACTAGCACCAACACCTTTGCTCTATTAGGGAAAATGATTACCTGCATACTTGTTAGATGTCAGATCAACAACTGAATGTTCTTCATTGCCTGTGTTGAAAGATAAACTGTCACTTCTACTCATGTTTTCTATATGAGGGAAGTGATGCCTAATGGCATAGTCTGCAAGAGTACGAACAATTTCAAGGTCCTCTTTTTCTCTAGAGGCATGTATTTGGTATGACCCAAAGCGCAGAAAGGACTGAGAAACCCTGCAAACAATTGCACCAGGCTCCTCCTTTGGATTTCCACTGCATATGAAGATATACCTTTTGTTAAGAAAAAAATTTGAGGAACATATATTTCTAACCAAGAATAGGACATTTAGGAGGTCCTGACTCCAAGATTACAGTTTCAATGGCAACATACTTCCTGGTAAAGTTTACAATTCCTTTAACTCACCTGTCTTTTAGGATGAGCAAGATCTTGATATTTTAGCATAAGATCCAACCAAGAATGTTAATATATTTTTAAAAACAAAGAGAAATCATCTTAAAAGAAATATTAATAATGAAACCTTGAACTTATGCACTAACTTCAAAAACAGAAAGTTCATAGCTAAGATATATATCCTCGTTATTTTTAGGACAAAACAAAATGTTTCAAACATTCTTCAAGTTTTACACATTTAGATACACAGAAGCAAAAAACTTAAGTTACCAAGATGTGATACAGACCCAATTCTCAGGAAGCAAAATAGTCATCAAATAAAAGTTATGCTGACGTACTCATAAAACATGTCGCGAGTGACATATTTTCCTGTTGTCACAAGACAAAGAGCACGAGTAGTTGGAATTCCAAGACTATGCATTGCTTCACTGCAAAGGAATTCCCTAATGCTACTACGAAGCACAGCAAGGCCATCTGCAAACCGGCTGTAAGGAGTTTTTCCAGCACCTTTAAGCTGCAGTTCCCACCTTTCAGATTTAGAATTAAGAACCTCCCCAAGAGTAATAGCCCGACCATCTCCCAACTGTCCAGCCCACATACCGAATTGATGTCCTCCATAGCATTGAGCATAGGGCAACCTGTATAAATAAAAGATCACCCAGGCTATATAGAAATTGACAACAGGAAGAAAAGTAGCCTCATAACATAATATTAGGAGAAAAACTTACGATCCTACTAAAGGAGACGCCCCAGAGAATAAAATAGGGAAATCTGGCCTTTTAAATCTGTAATTCCACAACAAGATGTCAAATTAGTCCCATGAAACCTGACACACCACACATGCAAAATAAATGTACTCATGCATCATTCATCAAAGTGAAGTGCTAAACATGGTATATCAGTCAGGAGTTCAAAGTTCATTAACTACGAAATCAAAACATTAATCTGAGGTATACAAGATGTAAAACACATTTGCATAGGAAACTCTAGCATCTAATGCACCTAGTAAAATATCAAAACTCTAGCAAAAAGAAAAGTTCAATTAATAACAGGAATCTTCATAATCCTAAAATATGTGAGAATTCAGTAACTTCAAAAGATATATATCTAGAAGCCTAATTTACCATGTTTCCAGATAGGAGTTGCAATTTCATGATATTTATACACCAAAGTCATTTCCTAAAGAACCAACCAAAAGGTTCTTGTGTATAGGTGAACAAGACATCTTTAGATTTGGACTCTGTACCCATTTCTTTCTTCAACGGACCATCAAAACCCTTATTGAGATGCTATCAAATGCAAGTTTTTTTTTTTTTCTTACTGTATCTATCAAACACACAGTTAAGTTCAAGTTTATTCCCATCCATGCTCTTAAAAAAAAAATTAATACTTGATGTTCCAGGAAGCATTAGAAACAAGAATACTCACTCTTCAGGATCCAAATCAAGCAGCTTGGAAACTGATTCTGACCAGGCAACGAGCTGAGGATTCTCAACTTCAGCTGAAGGGGATACTTTTGTATAACAAGCATGCAAAACCTGATAATCAAAACCCAGAAAGCATAACATAAACACCCCCCTGTGTAAGTAAAAACTCAATGTGTAGATAAGCAAGAGATCATATCACAATAAATCCTATCAATGCCACAGTTCCATAGCTAAGAGAACTTATGCGAACCTAATGACGAACTCAACTAATAACACACAACCCATAAAAGCGGATTTCTCTTGGTCACTTAGCCATTCCTCGATTAAAAGTAGTACAATTTTCTAAGTATTTATGCCTAAATTTAGCAACTTTTTCCGATTTTGGGACGAAACAAAAGCGCAAGTTTCGCCTTTCAACTAGTACACAAAAACATGCCATACATACACAACTTTTGTTTCCTCTTCCTCCACTTTCCCAAGAACAAACAGAACATAAGCCAGAAAAATAAAAAAAAGCTAACCTCTCGAGGAATCGTATCGGTCCGTGGATCACCAGGCAACTCTCTGACAAACGAATTTTCCCAATTCAGATCTTCAAGCTTCAAGCTAACGCTCTGGGTGTTATTTACACCATTATTTCCACTTTTATTATTACTTTGATCCTGGGCGTCGCCGAGCAAGCTCTGGTTCTGCAAATCGTGAGCTACGGAGTCGACGGACACGGTAACCTCCGGTGGGGGTGAGTCCATGGGAACTTGTTGGCTAACGTCGGAACTGACGTTGCATGCGAGGAGGGGGAAGGGCTTGGAGGCGTAAAATTGGAATTTTGAAGGGCGACGGCGGAAGTGGAAGGCGGTTGTGAGAGAGAGGCGAGGGAGGGGAAGCAAAGAGAGTGAGGAGGCTTTGGAAGAGAAATGCGAAAGGATTTGCATTATTTTTCTCCGACTGTCGTCTATCTAAATAATCTGGTGGGTTGCTTAAAAGTACGTTTTGGTCAAAATAATAATAATACTAATAAAATATTAAATAAAAAATATGAGATGCGTCATTGACTGTGTTCATTTCTTTTCTATTAACACAGTTAGAAAGGCGTTATAAATTTATGACATATTAAAAAATGTTGTCAATAACTAAATCTAGAATTATTGACAATTTTTCAAAAATTAGCTGCAATTAATGCCAATCTGCATTGCATATATTAATATGGGAAGAGCTAAATTAAATGAAGCCGTTGAAGTGAAGCATGCATTTGAAGTCAATTTTTGAAAAATGGGAGAGTTGTTAAACTATTTTTTTCTTACAAACCTATAATTTTAGTACATGTAATTTGGGGAGAGCTCTATTTAGAAGCTGCACAATTGTATTAGCTATCTTAGGAAAATTTAGAATTTATTATTTATTTAGAAGACAATTTCTAAAATCGATAAGATGAAATACAATCGATAAGTTGGGTTTGATATATGAATTAAGAAAAATTTTAAATGGACTTGTATTTGCTCAGTAAACCGCAACACACTTTTTTAAACATATAAAAAGAAAAAAGTAGGCCCCATTTGTGGGAATCGAGGGCATTTCCCAGTTGTTCCCCCGCATTCGGTGGTGTGTTTCCTGTTTGCATGGATTTAGAGCGTTTCTTTGTTTGTATAAATTTGAAGCGTTTCCCTGTTTGTATGATTTAAAGTGTTTCCTGATTTTATGCATTTAGAATGTGCACTTTTTAAAATTCTTTTTACATTTGCATGCATACGGGGGCTTTATCGTTCATGCACATTCGGAGAGATTCCCTAATGCGTGATCTTCATCTAAGAGTCTGGCCCAAATCGAGTTGAAAACCAGTAAAGAAGATCCAGCCCCCAACCGACATTAAGATGGGCGATCCCAACTGTCAAGGTCAAAGGTCACCGCCACTCACTATTCGTTCACTAACACACACATCACTCTCTCGCTTTCTATTCTCCAGCCAGTCTCCGACGAAGACTCCCTCCATTCCATTCCCACTCCAGATGTATAGAGCTCTCCTCTCTCTCTTCCTCTCTGCTTTCATAGCACCCGTTTAGAACACTTGTTCTTCATAAAGCAACTGCGAACTGCATGATGCTTTTATTCAAAAGAACAATGTATATGTGAATAATTTAGATCAAGTAAAATGATCATTATTGCTCATCGTCGACTGCGACCAAATCCTTCTGCTGGATGCTGGTCGGTATGCTTCAATTCAGAGTTTTTCAAAGGAGGAATTAATGAAGAGATTATGAACTATTTCTCACCACTTGGCTAACCCAAGAGTTCAACTTTTTGGTTCTTCAAATATATATAATATGCAGTTGTATTTTTATTGCAAATCTTGGTTTTCGTTTATAAACGGGAAATTTTGAAAATCTTTATTCGGTTTTAATTAAAGATTTTTACTTTTAATTTAACGTTCGACTTGTGGTCAAGCTCTTTTGAGAGGTACTTGAACAATCTTCGAATAATGCTCAAGAGGGCTCTAGCATTACCTGAGGTTATTACTCCATTGTTAAATTTTTAAGAAAAAAAAATTGTTAAAAGTTTTAAAATAAATTTTGGCTATTTTCCATATTTACCCTTATGTATATCTTGGTGAGATTAACCTTATCGTATATTTGGATTGATGAATGTAAGTATCCATTACAAATATTTTAAGGGCCCGTTTGAATTCTTGAATTTGGATTTGAATTTCAAATTTATGCATTTGAAATCCATGAAATTGAAATCCCTAAATTTGAAATTCTATTGTTTGGATACAAAATTTAAAAGTAAGAATTTCACAAAGTATTTCAAATTATTATTTTTTGACAATTTAAGAATTGAAATATATGATTAAAAATAAAACAAGTCGTCAGAGGGTGGCCAGAAAATTCGTCGGAGAGTGGCCGAAAAAGTCGTTGGAAAGTTGCCGGAGGTGGCTAAAAAAGTCGTAGGAAAGTCGCCGGAGGTGGCCAAAAAAGTCACCGGAAAGTCACTGGCAGTGGCCGGAAAAATCACCGGAAAGTCGCTGGAGGGTGGTGGGCGGTGGTCGCCGGCAATTGTGGCCGGAGGTGAGGGAAAGAGAGAGAGCGTAGGATGGTAGGATTTGAAATACCTAGTTGGAGAAGGTATTTGAAATTCATGGATTTAGCCCTCTCAAATCTATCTTGGATTTGGGCCAAATCCAAATACACTCCTTTAAATTATTCCAAATCCAAATCACCCTTTATCTAAACGGGGCCTAAGACCATTTGTAGTTCAGGGTAAATAATCCCAGAATTGATGGATCAAGTCTTCATCCCTATGATGCCAGTAATTTAATCCCAGACTTAATTCTGTGATGTACATATCAAAGATTTTAAACACACACATATAAGCATTGAGCATGCATCATGTATAATACCTTCTCACCTTGAAAGGAAAGAAAAAAAATATTGAAAGCTCAAACAATTATCTCAATAGGGAAGTAAAGAACACTTTTAGTTTTCAACATACACGTACAGATGACACTAATCTGCACTTAAAGATTATTGTCATTAAAATAATAAAAGTTTGTAAGTGCAATTTCCAAAATCAACATTGGAGGCAAATGCATGTATGATCCAAACACAAACAAACCAAAAACCACATAGATACATATAGAAACAGTCTTGTGACACAATCATTTTTTTACTTTCCTTCATTCTTTTTGGTACAGAGAATACATTTTATTCACACATGGCTTCCACCACACACTTAAAAGCCAACTGAGCAGTCTTCTTTTGGGACCATTGCAACTCTCCTTTTGCTTCCTCTCTTCACACCAGCTTCTTCTAGGAAAATTCCTCAGCTTCGACACCTTTTAGTCTATTTGAAATAACGGAGAAGTTTTAAGTCAGCAAATTGCTTTTAGTTTTTGCTCTCAAAACCAATTTAAGTGCCTCTGTTATGTTAACAATACAGTTCTATAATTGAAAATAATGTTAAAATACAATATTAGAATAATTACTCAAGCTTAAGAATAAAATATCGAATATGTGTAAATGTATCACAAGAAACCCTTTTTCAAATCTTCTTCAACTCATAACCTTTTTATATATGTAATGTGTATTTATTAGAGTAATGCATAACGACTTCACTTAGATGCCGACATCATGCTACTCTGTGTATTTCATATTTTTTTGAATCGAAAGAAGTGACAATACAGAATAAAAAGAGAAAGATAAATGAAGTTTACGACACAGACATACCTTTTCCTCATAAAGAGCAAATGTTGTTCATTATTTATTTGGACTTGCATCTTGCTCTGGAAGTCAGGAGTAGAGGTTAAAAACTGGGGGCAGTCACGCACATGCAGGTGTTCCAATGCAGGGCACTCAAAACTAGCATTTTCAGGGAACATGTTTGTGATCTGTGGAAGACATTGCAATGCTAAGTTCTTCAATTGTGGAAAAGTGGTCTTGCTATTCATTGTTCCCTCGCTTGGCCCAATAATTTTGTCCAAGCTATGGCAATCCTCAACCCAAAGCTCTTCCAATCGCAAAAGGCATTGAGCTACGTCTGTTGTGAAGAGATATTTCAATTTCTTGCACTTGGAAACTATCAAAGTCTTAAGATTATGGAAGATTGCATGCTGAGCAGGACCATTCCATATGTTGGCTAGGTCTGGTAGATTGTCCAATTCCATCTCTCTCAATTTTCTCAAGACAATTTGCTCTTTGTTAAGCCCTGCAGACTCAAACACATATTCCATACTAGCCAGACTTACACGAAGTACTTCCAGATTTTGTAGTCTCTGCAACAAATTTGATGGAAGAAGTGGATTCACGAAACCATCACTTTGTTCCACCTGCAACAACTTGAGATTGCCTAGAGACCCATGTGGTAATTCACCAACACATAACTCCTTCATGAAATGTAGGTTGGCAACGCGTAACTCCTCCAACTTCTCAAAAACAGGTTTATCTGAAGCCCATGTTAATGTGTTCATCAAAGCTACTATCCGATAGCAGTCTTGGACAAGGATAAACTTCAGTTCATGTAATTTTCCATGCTCATATTCCACAAGAATGTTATTTAATTCCCCACACTCTACGTAGATTAGTTTCTCCACTCTCTCTGTCACCACGCTGATAAACCAATCCGGCAAGGTATTGATTCCTCTGTCGAGGAGCAATGCTCTTGAAAGTGCAGATGTAATCTTTGATATATGTAAATTCATGAACCTGGTGAACGGGGTTTTGCTGATACATATGTCAAATTTTACCCAATTTGGATCGAACCCAATATTTTTAGGTATGCATTCTGCATCAGATATGTCAACCTTCAAAATGTTTAACTTTGACAAGCAAGTTAACTCATCAAAGCCCACATTATTTTTTTCATCTTCTCCTTCAATTTTATTCCCCCAGTCCCCAAAACTACCTTGCATGTATAGTTCTTCTAACCGAGACAACCTTGATATCACCTTGGATGGAATTGTCGCAATATTGTTACTCATAGTGAAGTCCAACATCCTTAGATTGGTCAAATGTCCTATTTCTTCTGGCAATTCCTCAAGAGCAGATTCTCTCATACTAAGAATCTCAAGTTTCTTCAGTTCTCCAAGTATGGATACATCCATTATTGACTGGCAACGATCTAGAGACAACATTTGGAGGTTGGTTAGGACATTGACTGATGGGGGTAGTGATGAAATACTAGTACTGCTTAGGTCTAACACCATTAACGCATTTGGGCTTTGGAAAAAAGCTTCTGGAATCTCCTCTATATCAGTATTTAATTGTAAAAGTAAAATATGAAGTTTTGGACATACCAACTCTTCGGGAAGCTTGCGAATTTCATTCCCCATTAGGGAGATTGCAGAGTAGCCCTCAAGTGTATTATTTGGCCAATACTTTAATTCACAACCAGCTTTTACATAGAACCCATGACCATCTTCAGATAATGCAATTGATATGGCCATATCTCGGATGACATCATGCATCCTCACACATCCATCCTGTTGACTATCCAAAAGCAAGCTAGAAGCTTTAAGATGCTTGGCCACAGAATGTGCTCTGCCTCTAGCTTCTTGCATTGTGTTTGTGTGGGCATCTTGAAACAATCCTTTACCGATCCCATACTTGAACAATTCTTCTATTTGGATATCACAGTCATCTGGGAATAGACAACAAAGTAAGAAGCACGACTTGGCATCCTCGGTTTTCAAGTAATCGTAGCTTAATTTTATACATTTGAACACATCTCCTTCATCTTCAAGGTTGGAAGTCTGGGACATCTGTAGTCTTCGAGCTGCTTCTTCCCATTCTTCGAGGTCCTTATCTCCAAGTGCTCTTGCAACAGCTAACAAAGCAATCGGGAGACCACCACATTCCTTAGCTACCTTCCTTGCTACATCATTGAAATTGGTTGATTCAAAGGACCTTCCTGCTGTTTTCATAAACAAGGTCCAAGAATCTTCTTCTGAGAGGATATTGAGAGGGATCTTGGCTTGGCTGTTCATGGTATGACAGACATTCCAGATCCTTGTGGTGAGTATGACTTTGGATTGGCATCCTTGAAGCTCGATGTGTCCGGGAATTCCCATGCTAGACAAATTTATTGTCTTCCAAATGTCGTCCAAGATTATAAGGATCCTGTTTCCTCTCATTATCCTCTCCTTCAATCTACCTGCTCTTCCAATTTCTGTCTCCTCTTGCAATGGCAGGGCCAGCATCTCGGCAAGTTGGCCTTGAATTCTTATCACGTTCGGGTTTTGGGATACGACAGCCATAATCACATGATCAAAGAGCTTCTCTTTGTGGGCTTGTACACCGACATGTTTTACCATGGTTGTTTTACCTATGCCCCCCATTCCGTAGACCCCAATGATGGTGACGTTATCATCTTTCAGTGCCTTCATGACCTGATCCATGGCTTGTCTTGTTGATTCAAATGCTTCAAAATCTTCTGTCAACATGGTGGACTCAATCTCAATGGGTCGGCGAACTTGAATAGAAACTGTTTCAAACCTTCTCTCTTCTTTCAGCTTGTTTATCTCTTCTGTCTCCTTCACTGATTTCTTGCCTAACCTATAACGCCATATCAAATTTGGACACCACCCACAAAGACACTTTTTACTTGCTTCAGCTTCTTCATTCGTTTTTCTTGCATCGGTTATGGCCTTGTCAGCATCCTGTAGCCATACATGAACCTCAGACTTAACTTGTTCTCCATTCATTAGAGCCCCGTCCACGGATTGCTGATAATCACTCTGTATTGCCTCGAGTTTTTTAACTTCTTCCATAAGAGATTGTATTTTTCTCTTGTAGTGAACCATGTAACCCAACTGACGCCCCACTGGAGTCCATAACTTCTCACCAATACCCATTACGAACTCAACAATTTCCAAAGCCATCTTTTATTTTCTATTCAACACAAAAATAGAAGTAAAAAATAAATTAAAAAAGAGAAGCAATGCTTTAAGATTGAGATTATAAAATACCTTCATAAACTGAGGAAAAAAAATTGATTTAGGTGACTAACCTTGGAGCTTCCTTAGCTTCGGCTGTACAGACTTGGAGAATTTTTGTGCCTTGGAAGAATTCCAGTGAGCTTGGTTTAGGCTTTGCTTTGTCTGATAATAGAAAAGAATCCAACCAAGGTCGAGATTATAGAAGTTGCCTGGTTTCTGGAGTGGGACTAGCTTCTGTACGGCAAGGTTTTTGTTAATTGCTCCTCCTACCTACTTTGGCAAGCTTTAGGGACTGTTTATGGGAAAAGCTAAAGTTTGTGTATTTGTGATGACAGACTTGTCTACTCCACAACATGAGTGGAAAACCCGTGAAAGCAAATTCGACGGCTTTTGCTACAATTTGATGCCACTGTCCTTTTGGCTTCATGAAACAAGTTATTATGCCTTCTGATTTTCAGTTCCATAAGATGAGCATCAAATACTCTCTTGTAGCCTGTTTATATCAATTTTTTTTTTCGGTCTACCCCAGAATATGAGTGGAAAACACAGTGAAAGCGAATTCTATGGCTTTTGGTACAATTTGCTGCCACTGTCCTTTTGGCTTCATGAAACAAGTTATGCCTTCTGATTTTTAGTTCCACAAGATGAGCATCAAATACTCTCGTGTAGCCTGTTTATATCAAACCATTTTATTTTTTTTGGTCTCACAAGAAAAATGAATTTATTAACTTATATTCTGGCATCTAGGCCTAAGAACATTGACCCTTTGGCGGATTGGTTCAACCTGTAAAGGAATCTACCAAGATTACCATCTAACCAAAACACATCTACTATATCATCCTTCTTCTTTTTCTAAAAAGTATTTCATTTAAAATGGTATTTCATTTTCTCAATGCAGCTAGTTTGCTGCAGATGAATTTTCTAAGTTTGTGCCGTTGTTTAATTAATCACATTCAGCAGAAGA
The DNA here is from genome assembly GCA_003254885.1 of Purshia tridentata. NCBI lineage: Eukaryota > Viridiplantae > Streptophyta > Magnoliopsida > Rosales > Rosaceae > Purshia > Purshia tridentata. Next base: position 27,223 of record QANT01008746.1, read on the forward strand.
AGACATGGCTAAGCAGGTTGCCTTTGAATCAGGGCTTTTGCTCGGTCTCGGTGGAATGACTGGGGTACTATCTTTGTATTATCATCTTGGCTGGCTCTTCTTCAATCACAAGCTTCAGGTTAGGAGCATGACATTATTTGTGGTGTGCAGCTTCCTACTTCTGTTTATAGTTAATGGATTGACTCGAGGGGAATCAATATATCCCAGAGACTCTGTATGGTCGCTTTATACGTTTTCTGTATAATATGTTATACGTAATTCCTATGAACTGCAGGAGGTTTGCATCTAGTTAACGTGATAGTAGTTTCTCCATTTTATTTCAATGCTTAATAAAAATACTTCAAATTTATCACTCATGAGAATTCTGAGAGTTGATAATCACATATATACACAATGCTTATAAATGGACAGGTAGACACCAATAATGCCATAATAAACTGAATTCAAAGGTTACATATTATATATTTAATCACTAAATGAGAATATCAGATCATCCAAAGCAATTTTTTTTTTTTTAGGATATCAGAACGATGCCATGTTATTCTGGTAATATATCAGAATATCAGACCATTCGAAGCAATTCATCTCCCGATTTCTTTAAATGGAACAGCTGATTAATGTATTGTATCACAGAAGTTGATGCACGGACAAAGTTTTCCATTTGAACCCTTGATGAGGCCTCTGAAATACCACACAACATGAAGTATGTCATATAATAATACATCGATCATAGCATTGTAAAAGTAGTACAGCCAAAAGGATCCAAGGTTGGCATGCTTTAGTTACTTTCTTATGATGAGCTAATCATTCTAGCTAAATTCTTTTTCTCTTTTCCATTCTTGTTTTCGAAACAGTTTTGGGAAATGTATGCCAACAAATTAATAAAGCAATTGGAACCAACCTATCGATCAAAGTATATATTGAGTAACTGAATAATGAAGTAATGAGTTGACTAGTAGTTTGTTAGTACCATTTTCCTTTAGGTTCCTCAAGAGTTGTGCCCTTGTAGGAAGGGCGACCATTGCAACATAGACTCCAGTTCGGATAGTCCATCCGTGATAAGGAGCAAAAACCTGCTTATAAGCTGTGGAAACCGGAGCTTTGAGGGAGTTCCCCCTGCCATGGAACACTAGGTACTGTTAGAAAGTGCTAGATGATTGCACTAGAAACAAATGGGACCTATCTCCCGAGCTAATGTAAAACAGACAAACAATCTAAATTGATCAGCTAGCTAACACATAGAATCTAACAAGCTAAGCCAAAGACCTTTCTTGTAGATTGAGTTTTGACAGGAATACTTGCATGATTGTAGATGTATTAAGAAGGAAGTGCATGAATCAAAACATCTATGATTTGAACCAAGTATTTACTAGTATTTTTTTTTCTTTTTCTTTTTCAGAAGGGGCATCAGGCCTGAAAAGGGAGAGAGTGAGACAGGTATGAGTAATATGCTCTACCACTGGTACTGGTTAAGCTATGTGTAACACCTTCAATTCAAGGACATCAATAGGTCTTTGAATCTACTCTTTGAGAAACATAAAACAACTACCACAACGAGAGCATGAAACACTTGACAATGTTTGTACAATGTCAGTAGAGAGATATAATGATATAGAGAAAGAATTGCTCAGAATTATACATACCCAGTGGCAAGAATTTGCTCAAACATTATCCTAAGCATGTCAACTGATCGCTTCACTCTCACCAGGTTTCTTGAATGGCTATTGGAATCCCTTTGGCAGTTGTTCTGAATGTCACGATCCAGCAAAGTTTCTAGTGTATCAATTGACTTTGCAGCCTCCGCTAGATCACCAACCTTCATGAATATGTTGATACATGATATGTGGAAAACCCCGAGTTTCAAGAACCATGCAATCCAAATGGAAAGATACAGCAAGCATAGACAAAAATAAAGAAGACAATTAAGTTGAGGTGATACGATATATAACCTTGTCAGAATATTCGTTTTCTGCAAACTTGAATACTCCTAGAGAGCAAAGGAGGGGAGAAATGAGACGGCAAGCTTGGACAAATTGGTCGAGCTTGATGCATGGCTTGCTTGGGGAGTTCACACTCACAGCAACACCCTTGAAAGCCTCTGCCATGTTTGTCAGAGCCATATGTACTGATGAAAAAAGTTCTCTATATTTTTGGTTTTGATCTGTTTTCTGGGTGCTTTCGAGACCTTGGGAAGTGAAGCTTAATAGTTGGGGCTCGCTTTCTGGTTTTTTTCTCAAAGGATGAAAGAATCCATGAAGTTTCAAAAATAAATTGATTCAAGGGAATGAGAAGACGAGAAGTGAATTCTTACTACGGAATGTGATGCTAAAATTGCCTACCGTTTGAGCTAGAAGCCTCCCACTATAATTCTTCAAATATTCTTTTGTGAAAACTTCTAAGAATTTAGAACTGGACTACTGTCCTAGGCATCAATCTTTTCATGACATGTCGAAACCCAAAAATAAATCTTATATAAGATTCGCGTGAGCTGGGTTCGCAAATTTAGGTGTCCTAAAGAAAGCAAAGCCATGCATTGAGCATATATCCACTTTGCTTTGGCATGATAGTGGATATAAGACTTTAGGAGCAAAAAATTCATGGGGTTCTGTATTGTGCCCATTGTTGTGTTGTTGCACCGAAAAAAATTTGAGCATCAAGGCTCTGGCAAAAGACCTCTGTTTTAAAGCATTCCATTCTTGATGGTTTGTCTACCTTTATCTGGCATTACAATTGGCATCAAAAGGGCCCTCTTCTGCAACATTTTGGCTTCAGAGTTATTTAGGATTCTGTAGGTTCCCTTTATGCCAAGGGTTGAAAATGAAGAATGTCATTCATGGTGGAATTGGGAGACCTCCTAGGAACTCTAATTGCCTGGTTGCGACCATAGAAGCGATTGCAGATGCGTTATAAAAATACAACTTCCATTAACTCATCTGGTGTTCTTAACATCATTGACACTTGCGATGAGGCTAGAAGCAAACTTCCCTTGTTGATCCGAACCATGTTATCTAAGGATTGTGGTACTGTTTTCATTATTACTAATGTTAAAGACTCGGAAATTGTAAGAAGGCTAGGGAACAATTGGTGAATTGAGCCCTCTGTAAACCCCAAGAACAAAAGTCTGTCATCTCAGATGCTTCACGTTTGTTTCTGTAATAACTAGGTCCCCAAAATTTTCGGTTCTCTTTCTAAATAAACCCTAAAGGTTATTTTTTTTCTTTCCAACTATGAGTGCAGGTCATCAAAAAACTGTCATCAAACTTTAGCTGCCCAGATGTAGTTCAAAAAAATGACCAACAGTCTAGCAAATGATAAAATATCTGGATGGAACTATGAGTTGAATCTGATGCTCACTGATATTAAAGGTGACATCTTATCATAACCAAATAGAATAACAATTCTTACAATATATGGACTTTCCACTGCTACTAAATAATCAAGACATGAAAAAGCTACATGGGAAAGACTGATATTAATTCAAGCGTAGCACCTCTGACTCCCTTGAATAGAAAAGATTGTCAATGTACTGTATCACAGGAGCCGATGCAGTAACGAACTTTTGCATCTGGATTTCCGCCGATGCCTCTGGTAAAAATAGAATATCAAACAAAATGTGTCATACACGTTCCAGGCCTAAGATTTTTTTTTTTTTTTTTTTCTTTCATTCACTTTTATCTATAGTAGCTAGAACAAAACTTGTAACCACGTGAAAGGTGCATGTCGTGTGTGAAACCGTACGTTGTCCTAATATCAACAAATATGATCTAAAAACCTGACTGAGGTATCTACTGGTATGTTCTTACCATCTTCATTTAGCTTTTTCAAGAGCTGAGACTTTGTAGGAAGGGTGTACGTCATTGCAGCAGAAACAGCTGTCCTTATAGCCCATCCATGGAAAGGGCTAAAGACCTGTTCATATGATGTTCTAAGTGGAACCAGGATAGAATTTCCCCTACCAGGAAAAGCACAAAAGATGAATTACGTACATAATACATTACAAAAAAGACATTAATAAAGCTTGAATTTAGATAAGAGGTTTTGGATAAATAAAACCTTCTGGCCAGAATTTTCTCAAACATTATCCTAAGCATGTCAATTGCACGCTTCACTCTCATGAGGTTTCTCGAATTACTAGAAGAAATCTTTGCAGTATTCTGTTCTATGTCACGATTAACCAAATCTTCTAGTGTATTAACAGACTTTGCAGCCTCTATAAGAGCATTAACCTGACACCCACATCCACGCAAATTTTAAATATTGAAATTTGAATTAATCAAAGCACTCATAATATTAATCCACCCTCCATTGAAGAGCAACCAAGTATAGTAAAAATTATAACTTTTCTGCTTGAAGAAGACACAAAACACTTGGAAGAAACCAAAACTTAATTTCCATAATTTCAGAAGCACTCAACGAACTGAAGAAGTGAAATCAAAATTTTAAATTTTGTTTTAATAGGAAGACACAACAACAGCATACTCAAAATCCCAATATTATTATTGTGGAAAATGAAGAGAAATAGAAGAGCAATAGAAGCATCAAGTGCAACTGAGAATATATATTAACATTTAATTATACCTTAGCAGAGAACTCAATATCAGCGAACTTAAAGCCGATGCCTAATTGTCGAATTAGAGGAGAAACGAGACGACAGGCTTGGGCGAAGCGGGCAACCTCCACGCGCGGCGCCGGAGCGTTAAGTAGAGTGCCCGCCAGTTGTTCGAATGCGTCTGCGATCCTTACCAAAATTCTCTCTTTCGTCATGGCCACTGCCATTTCTATGAAGAATCACCAATTCCTGTGTCCTGATCTCCTCTACTCCTCCGTCTCTGTCAGACACTCACCCTGCCATTATTGCTTGCATCAGGTTCGCGCTCTTTTTACGCATGTTACTGGTTTCACTGTTTCAGATACTTCGGGTGATTATAGGCTCAACTGGACTGGGCCATGGACCGACTCGCTCTCTTTATTACCGGGTCCATGTTTTGGGCCCTGGATCCGAATATTACGACCCAAACTCCGGCCTAAACGTAATTAGGCCGGCCCTATTCACAACAAATAAACTGACCACAGACCAGAACTTATATAAACCGGAAAACCATGAGCTTTACAAAAAATAAAATAATAAAGGGGCAGACTATTCCGACCACTCTTTATTATTGAGTTGATCACCCTTGGGACATTCAGTAATAGTTTACCGAAATACTTGTATTATTTTGGTAGACTATTTTCAAATAGTACAAATATACAAAATGATTCAGTAGTTGGCCACCGAAATAACACAAACATTTTAGTTGACTATTGTCGAATATTCTAAAGGTAGTCAACTCAGCAATGTAGAGTGGTTAGAATAGCCTGGGTCAATAATAAATTCTTGACATTAAAAGTAAGTTACAACTTACACCCTGGTGTTTAGATTGATTCACAACTTACATCATATCTTTTTAATTTTTTTAATTTAATATCTTAATTTTAATTTTCATACAATTTAACATTGTCATTTATCTAATTATCAATTACAAATTAAATTTTAATGTGTCACGTGTTAACTCAAGTTTTAGCTAGCCACAAATATAAATATTGTACACATATTATATTACATACAAAAAGAGATGTTATTAAGCCATACAAGTTGGCCAAAAAGTGAACCTCGTACTTAGCACGTTAGGGGTATACTAGTAAAAAAATAATGGTGCCAAAATTGTATCAAAATTAAAACTTTATGTTTAAAAAATAAGATACACATTATAAATCATCTTAAACTTGAGAGGTATAAGTTATAATTAGTTATAAAAAAAAAATGTGCTGCTATTTGCACACCTCCTTTATGCTCACTACACGCCCTTTTCTTACTATACATCTTTCACACTCTTCTCATATTTAAATTTTCTTATAATACACTTATTTTATTATCAAAATACATTTACTTTATTAATTTTACCAAATTTCTCACTATCCACTCACCCGTACCCAGACTAAACACCACACACCTCCACTAACAAATCTACACTACACACCTCATCCCTAACCCTACCTCCCAACCCAAAACCAGCAAACACATCCTAATCCCTCCTCTTGCTGTCATCGTTGTTGGTGGTTTCATTACTTTGCTGCAACATTTTCTCTCCCCACCATAGCCATTGCAAGTTGGAGGTATGCCTTAACCTAAATTTTTTGAATTTAAATGTGAATCTAATGTTTTATTATATAATTTCAATGGTTAATCCATCCTAAATACCTTTTTCATAGGTTTGAGATGATTTGGAGCGAAGGATTTTAATTTGCAAATAGTTTGACATTGGGTTAATTAGGTAAATTCACAAATTAAATGGGAGTGTATAGTGAGAGGAAATAAGATGTCCAAATAACCCAAAAAAAAAAACATAAAAACCATCAGCCAATAAGAAACACGGAACTTTTGATCCGAAAAAAAGAACACGGAACTCAAACTGAATTATTAACTGAAAAAATTAGGGCGCCACAAGAACTCGTTTGAAGTCCGCGACTTTCCTCTCTCCCTCTCCCTCCCTCCCCAATGTCCAATCCCTCTGCTCAAATCCAATTTCTTTAAAATCACACTCCAATCCCCACTGTTTTTAGTCGAAAACTTTTCAAAATTTTAACTACGCCCCCAAATTTGAACAAGTATTCCAATCCCCAATCTGCTATCAATTACACCAATCGATCGCCTTCTCCATCACTCTTTGAACCTCATATTCAACTTTTGAGCTTATGGGACCGGGCTGTGAGTGAAATTGGGTCCGAATTCGGCGAATTGACCCGTTTTCGACGGTACCAGTTGGTACTAGTTCAAGTTCTTGACGAAATTGATCGAATTTCCGCGGGTCCGAGTGAATTGGACCTGGGTTTGCTAGGGTTGTAGTGGAAGTTTTGGTTTTGAGGGGCTGGGATGGACTACGAACTCTCAGATAGCAGTGGTGAGCTAAGTTGAATTTTCTTTTTGTTAATCTTTATGATCTTTTGTTATTCCAATGTGTATTTTGTGGGTTATTAGAGTCTTTTTTAGCTCAAATTCTTGAATTTATGTTCGCTGTGATTGAATTTGGATTTAACTGCTCTGGCTGTTCGTTTCTTGCTGTTCAATTACTGTTTTTGATGGGATTTCCTTGAATTTTGAGCTTCTTTGGTCGACCATGATTGAAATTCGAGGAAAAGTTAATGATTTATGGATAATTAATTGTAATTTAGTGTACCCAGCTTTTGCTTCCGAGTTATTTTGATTGGTTTCTGCTTCGTTTGTTTGTTTTTTTGGTATGAAAACACCATCTAATAGCTTCCAGTTCTACACAACATGTTAATTTGGTGACATCATGTTGGGGAGATTGACTCCCGTTTAGGAAATCCCCCTTCATCCCTTGTTGGGCTACCCCCGCTCCCTTCCATTCTAAGTCACTAGACTAAATTCATTTTAAACAGGGGGTGAGGACCCAGTAATACAAAGATAAATGCTTTTTATGGTTAGTGGACTCTGTATGCTTTTAGAACTCCTCTTCTGCATGAGTATTTCAGAGAAACTGTTGGTTTCACCTGCATTTTTTATTCTATGCCAGTGTCTACAATAAATTTGGAAGAACACATTACTAGCATTTTTATTTATATATACAGGTGCTTTATGCCTGATGTGTGAGGCACAGGTACAAGAAGTGGCCTGCTATTGTATTTTACATGTAATTATTTAATTGGAAGTATTGATGGGGAGAAATCCCTTAAACGTGAAAAGGGATTTTATGTTTCCATTGCAAAGTTCTTACAATATTTTAAGGGTCGTGTCCCTGAAACTGGAATAATAGTTTCCTAAAATCTGAAACATTTTGCAGGAACTGATGATGACCTTCCACCATCTCATCAAAATAGATTTCAAAGAGGAGGCCGAGCTTCTGGGAATGGAAGATCTGCAGCTGTCGGTTCTACTCCATTACCTAGGATGCACAGTGACATGGAAACGCAAATCCACCACATCGAGCAAGAAGCATACTGTTCAGTCTTGCGGGCATTTAAAGCTCAATCTGATGCCATCACCTGGGTATCTGTTTGATCTTATTATTCTTTGTTCTTTCCTTCACCTGTTCATTTGAATCACAGGTGCAAATGATGTTAAGTAGGTTTGAAAGTCGGTCATCTTACATAATTCTCAGGATAAAGAAAGTTTAATTACGGAACTTAGAAAGGAGCTGAGAGTATCTGATGAGGAACACAGAGAACTTTTGTCCAGGGTCAATGCTGATGACATAATCCGGAGGATAAGGTCTGATTATATTGTAACAGGTTTCTCTGAGCAGCAAATATGTATTACTTTTGGTTGGTTCTGCATTTTTTATGGGAACTGTTGTATATACTGTCAGGGAATGGAGAAAAACAAGTGGGCTTCAACCTGGCACACTTCCTGCTGCTCAGCCTGTTCATGATCCCATACCTAGTCCAACTGTTTCAGCATCACGTAAGAAACAGAAAACAACGCAGTCTGTAGCTTCCTTATCACTTGGTGCTCCATCTCCTGCACTTCCTCCTTCCATGCAACCTTCCTCATCTGCCTTGAGACGAGGTCCTCCTCCAGGAGGCCGGAGCAAGAAGCCAAAATCAGTAAGTTGAAATAAATTTGGAGTAAGAAAATGGTGCTAAGATTTTAATGTTCTTGGATTTGTTATTCTTCGTTTTAGTTTAACGGAGTATGTTGCCTGCTTCATCCCTATGAAGTCCATGCAGTACCCTTCTACAAGTATTTCTGGAAGGCCCCAAGGTGCTAATCGAGGTTCTTCAGGTGGCTTTGTGGCAAGTGAGCCTGCTGAGGGAACAACTTATGATCCATTAATAGGAAGAAAAGTTTGGACACTGTGGCCTGAAGATGGCCACTTCTATGAGGCAGTTATAACTGATTACAACCATGTTGAGGTGTGCTCTTGTGTTGACTGAATTCATATAAACTTGATCAAGTCTAGTAATTAGCAATTTCGACCACACAGTACTCCAACAGAAGTTTTCACCAAGTCTTATAATTGTTAAATGTTGACAGGGCCGACATGCTTTGGTTTATGATATCAATACAGTGGATGAGACGTGGGAATGGGTCAATCTAAAAGAGGTATTCTGGTGTTTTCTTCAGGCCTTTAACCCTTTTCGTTTACCAAAGGTAGTATCAACATGGGTACATTAGATGAATACAGAATTTTGATGGCTGCATCTAAATTGAAGTTAGATATTTACTATTTTGAAAGATTTGAATGATCAATTTTCCATAACTGTCACAACCATGTGTGGACATTTCTTTTGTCTGTAACTTTATAAGGTGGCTGAACACAAGAAGCCATTATTTGGGGAGGTGTTGCTAGGCAACTTGGCCAAAAAGGGAAAATTCTAGGCTGCCTGATAGATATTTGTTAAAGTATCAATTCTATTCATGCTGTTTTGTAAAAGCACCCAATACTTGATTTACAATCTAATAATAGTGCAGTGGGGTTGTGGTCCGTTAGTTTCTGTTTATGGGTTGCCTTCTAGGCTCATTTCAGAAAAATTTCTGCCTAATTGTCTTTGTACCTTTTAATGATAGATATCTCCTGAAGATATTCGGTGGGAAGGTGATGATCCTGGGATTTCTCGTAGAGGTGGTCGACTTGGCCCTGGCCCTGGCCGAGGGACTAAGAAGTCCCTGGCACGTGGTGGTGCAGTTTCAGGTGCAGGAAGAGGTAGAGGGACTGCAAAGGGTCAGTCCAAAAAGGATTTGCCTCCACAGCAAAATGGCATTGGTAGGAAGGCTATGAGCGATATTGAAATACTTCACACAGACTCTTTGATTAAAGAGGTATAAGGAAAATTATGAAGTTTTTTCCCTACCTCTAAGAGCTGGTGGTCACTTGTCGTTCCCTCTTTGCTTGAAACTACAGGTGGAAAAGGTTTTTGGAGCTAGCCATCCTGACCCCGTGGAGATTGACAAAGCTAAGAAAGTTCTCAAAGTAAGAACCAGGCATCTTTTATGCTTTGATTTGCATGGTGTTTTTCATTGCTGGGATTGTGATGGGTTCTTTTAAATGCAGGAGCATGAACAGGCACTGGTTGATGCAATTGCAAGGCTTGAAGGTGCATCTGACGGTGAAAGTGGTAATAACTAATTTTATATAACCCATGTTCTATAATACATAATAAAGCTTCACTGCCTTATGTTGTATCTTTAGTCTTTGTTAGTCAGATTTGACTTGTACTTACGGTGTACAACTTCTCAATCAAATTTATTTGTAATCTTCTTAACTAAGCCCCCGGGCCCCCGACATGGGTGCCCAAAAAATTGCCCATTTTGAGTTACCAATCTTTTGCTAATCTTTTTCCATGTTAACATCAGGAAGGTTAAATATAAACGCCCATTTTATGTTACATTTTAGTGAGGTGGAATGCATGAACTACGCCATCTTGCTGCCATGATTCCTATATCTCATCACCCAATTACAGTGGATATTTATCTATTATTTATGTGGATGTATCTAGGAGGCAGCACAGCTGCACAAGGTCTTGTTAAATTTTGTTGATGACCACTACCATTTTTATTCCTCTTTTTTGGCTTCAAAACAGATGAACATGCATTCTCACAAAGACAACCAATGGACCAAGAACGAGGATGGAGAAAACGGCAGTATGACGAAATGGTCGAAGGTCGAGCTGTTGATGGTTCAAATGGTAATAAAATGGGAAGAGATGGTAGAATTGCATCTGATGATCAACGTTTTGTGGACGATGACGTATAATATTTGGGGGTTTGTAATGCCCCGTCGCTTTCTTGCTTCTAGTGGTGTATCATATTCTAATTTTCTGACCAGCCAGGTGGATACTCTTGGCTTATCTTTTAATTGATTAGTGGAAGCTTTAGGTTTCGTTTCATTTTTAGTTTAGCCTTAAGCTGAGATAATGCTTCTGTAACATTCCTTTTATTTTTTTTCGGGGTAATGAACGACACTTGACCGCGTAAAGATTGTTTTCTCGAAGGCCAACTCTCTCTCTCTCTCTCTCATTGTTTGGTCGTGATATTTTGTTATCAGCAAAATGCAAAAATTTACTGAGTCAGCTGCTTAATTTACACTGACGGCACAGAGCATGCAAACCAACTAAGCTCCTGCAAATTATACACGATAAGTTAGCATATACATGCAACAGCACATAGCTAACAGGAGAATCTGATCAACTCTGGCAGACCACAACCCCATAAAATGGTTTGATTATCTACAATGATTCAAAAAATTCAAGGATAAGATTCACCATCTGTGCGTCAAAAGCAGGGCCTTCCATTTGGAAGTGGCTTACTCCTTCAATCAGGTGTGTTTCAACACGCCCCTTTGCAGAACTTAGCTTGTTCTTCAGCTGCTTCACGCTTGTGAACCCATCCCGGGTTCCCATGACAAAAAGTTTTGGTTTTGGGGATACTAGGATGGCTTTATGGTGTCTCCCGAAAAGGATTGAGGCAAGCATGCCAAAAGGATACCCCAGACTCGCATAGCCCACAACTTGTTCAATCTGATCTACTGCAGAGCCTGCAATCGGAGCGCCTACACCAGAATATATGAGACAATTATAAAGATGAGATAATTGTTTCACCCTGCACTGCTTAATGCTTTCCTTCCACTGGAAAAAAACATTGCTGTAACAGTGTTAAATGCTATTGAACAAAGCCCAATAACAAATAAATGGCTCCAATGATTCATAAAACGCTTTAACTGACAAAGTTGGACTAAGCTCTATATCGGCCATTTTGAAGTACAAATAACATCTTATTTTTAACCAGTCATGTCTACTACACTTCACATGCACTTCATACCAGAAAGATCCTAAATCAAGCGCCAGTATTTAACACAAGAGTGATAAAGTTTTAGCACCAAAACTTTCACAGACATCAATAACCAAAACCATGGAAATTCAGAACACAGGAACAAGAAGTTTATGTAAGTGAATAGGTTCTGCATCCTTTTAACGAGTTGATAGTTTAAAGCATGAGCCAACACTCAGCCTCTCTTTTATACAGTTTGTCACGTAGCAAGCATTCTTATGCAGCATTCCTTGTAATGTCCATTTCTCAGCCAATTGTGAGCCAATTGTGAGGTAGCCAGCCAAACCCAGATCCAGATTGTCTATTAAACTTTTGTTTTTTTTTCTTAGAATCTACAGTTTTCTTTATTGCCTTTTTTCTTTGCTTACTAGGATGATTGAACCTTAGACCTACACTCCATCCCAACCCATCTCATGCCACTTGAGTTAAGGCTTATGGCAAAATCCATACTTTTTCTATGCTACAGTTATGCTCAACCTGAATTCCATTTTCCACCTAACTCAAGAAATACCACTTGTAATTCTAGAGTTAATATGTGACTTACAGAGAAAAATCCTCATAGCTGCACTAAACCCTCTCGATCACACCTATTTTCACTGTGAATATCATCAAAATCCCAGCTTTTGGATGTTAAAGGACAGCTGGATCAGCCACACGAAAGTTAGGAATATGCAAAATTAGCATATTACACAAAATATGAGATCACTAACATTGCCAAACTAATCAAAGCCACAAAATAATCGATTTTAATTAAAAGTAATTAATTTTTATTTAAAGAAGAGTCTGATCACTTCTACAAACTAATACACAATTCATAGATCCAGAAAATCATTCACCAAGCCAACCAAAGAATGGACCTGCTCCTATGACTAGGGCAGAAGTGGTAGTAAGGCTGATTCAAGCTGCTGGAAGCAATCTAGTAAACTACCACAAACTAATGTAATTTTACCCAAATCAAAAGTCAGATCGCTCTAATACACAATCCACAGATCCACAAAATCATCAACCAAAACCAATTAAACAAGCAATTTAGTGACTACCCACATAAAAATACGACCACTATTTTCACAGGAACATGCTTAATCCAAGAAAGATTGCAGAAATATATATTATATACATGCAAAATAGTATATTATACCTGCAGAAGAACCCACCAACAAAATCCTGTGGGCAGAGAGATTGTCAGAGACCCATTTGCACACAGCAATGACATCCTTGATTTCTGCAAACCCAGTAAGAGAAGCCTTCCCTGTTGACCTCCCAACCCCTCTCATGTCAAAGGTCACAGCTTTGTAACCCTTATCTGCCAACCCAGCTGCCATACCTCTCAAGAGGCCTTGACAACCACCCAAGACCGAGTATGGGTGCACCAGAACCACCACAAGGTTGCCCTCTTCGATCTCTTCTCTAGGTTTGAAGACCCTTGTGCTGAGCTTGACTCCATCACTGGTATCAACTGTGCAGGACTCGACCGTACAGTTTGACATCAGAGATAGAGGGTGAGAGCAAGAAGGTAATGGGGTTCAAGAAAATAAGAAAAATGGCAATTCTTGAGAAAAAGAGAGAGATGGGAATGGGTTCGAGGTTGGTTGGACGACACCGAAGAGAAGTGATACAAACTTGGGTCACCAAAGTTGTTGGGTTACTGTTTTGTGAGTGAAAAAATAGGAAAACTATATCGCTTTGCCAGTTTGCCATTGTACTTTGTACTAGGCGGTCTAGACTTTGGATTGGGAAGGCATGTTTTCAGCTTTTTTTTTTCTTTTCTTTTTTGGCTTAAACCAATCAATTAAATTTTAAATTTCAATAAAATTTTAAAAGAAATTTCGAAAGATTTTAATTTCATTAAAAATTTAGACTAAAATAAAACTCTTAACAAAATTTCAACAGTTTCAATTTGGTAATAGTTTGAAACTTAAAAAAAAGAAAAATTTTTAAATTTAATTCTATGACTTAAACCAAGT
>QANT01008747.1:0-23899 GCA_003254885.1 Purshia tridentata
TTTAAGACCCATCATATGTGGGCCAAAGGACAATAAAATGGTAAATTTGTCAAACAAATAAAACCCAAAACAAATGGGCTTTAAATTTGTGACCTATTCTAAAAATTAAGTTCAATAGTTAGTAGTCAAACCTAAAAAGTATGAGCAAAACTGATTTTCTAAAAAAGTATTGAAACTAGGTACTTAATCCTAAATTTCTATAAATTATTTTCCTTTTGCGTACTTACAAAGCAATTTCTTTCCACTAAACATTTTTTATGAAAATAAAAAGAAAATGTGACACAAGTTTAAGGATGGAAATAAAAAATAAAAAATAGAGGAGTGGATACGGAGATTCATAGATACTCTACCTGAACATGATGGGTATAAGGATGAATTCAGGGATTTTTATTTTTTGAAATATTAGATCAAAATAGGGTAGAGATTGTATTACAAACTCCAATATGAACCCCCTCCCCTTTGAATTAAATATATATTTTATTTTATTTTTATAATAGTATTTTGAATTTATAAATTTATGTCACCTATTTGAGAGTAGATTATATTAGATTTATGATCTAAATTTAGAATATCTTTTCTTTTTGGTCTAATATTAATTTTTTTATTTTTAACCATATTACATGTCTTTAAAGTACAAATTATTTAACTAATAAGGAGAGAATTTGAAATCGAGGGCTGGTATAGAGATCCCATTCCTCACAGGAAAGGGTAAGAGAAATCCCTTAATTGAAAAATTCGAGAATTGAGTGAATATACAAATTCAGATATGAATATTGAGGTAACATATTTATTCTCAACCCGCCATCCCTTTGCTCGTTATTTTGTACACACATTTTCAAACCATTTACTTAACCAATCCATTAAAAGTCATTAACAACACCTTCCCTCGAGTTCTCAACTCTCAAATCAGGTTAATTGACTTTGTACCAAATTTTAATAATTTTTTAGTTTAGTTATTAAAATTTAATAGTATTTTAAATTAGGTACTAGTTGAAAAGTCAAACATAATAATATAGTAAAAGGTACAATATATATTACATTCGTATTATTACATTAATTTATACTATATTGTATTAAAAATAAAAAAAATCAATCCAATCACATTTTAACTGTGACTGTTTCACAATGTAGTTGTGATTGTCTTGGTAAGTTGAAAGAGACAACTCTCACCACTGTACTAAGTATTACTTTAAATAAAAGTATTGTTTTGACATCTATTTATACTATATTGTAGTACAATTTTTCTTTAAAAAAATTTTAATTCAGTCACAACTTAACTATGACTGTATCATAATTTAACTGTGACTGTCGTTCAGTCATAACTAAATTTGAAGTTGAGTGTCGTACAATCATAATTAAAACTAAAGTTGAGACTATATTAACTAATTTTCAAGACAATATAAGAGTATTGAGGGTAATTTTGTCAAAACTTTATAAATTTTATTTAAAATCCATCATATGTGGGCCAAAAGACAGTAGAAGGGTAAATTTGTCAAACAAATAAAGCTCGAAATAAATGGGCTGTAAATTTGTGACCTATTCTAAAAATTAAGTTCATTTATTAGTAGACAAACCTAAAAATTATGAGCAAAACTGATTTTCAAAAAAAATATTGAAACTATGTATTTAATCTTAAATTTATACTCTCAAATCTCCAACATAAAAAATAAATAAATTAGTTAAAAGTTTAATTAAATTAAAGCGGCACCCTCAAATATCACGTAATTATCCCCCAAGGGAAAGGCTAACTACATGTCCTCACGCCAAAAGCCTTGTCATCTCCCTCCAACTCCACCTCCACAGTCCCCCACCAAAAAAGGAAGACTGAAAAAAAGAAAGCTCATTAAAGCTGAGAAGTAAACCAAAAGTCACCCAATTTTATCACACGCCTATCTCTCCATTTGTTTTATCTTTCTGTGTGGATTTGGTTGGTGCCTCCTCCCATGGGAAAAATTGGATCCAAAAACAAGAAGAAAAGTAATCGATGCTAAAAATCAGAATACCCAAAATATGAGCAGCATGTCTTTCGGCAGACGCTTTTCCGATCTTGATTGGCGGCTTCCTCTCTTAGTAATCCCTCCCCTCTCTCTCATAGTCTTCCTCTCACTTTCTGCCACCAACCCCTTCTACTCTTTTGCTCCCATCCGATCCTTCCTTCTCGGCGGCCGTGCCTTCCAGCAGCGGCCTCCGTCAGACAACGTAACCGCCGCCGTCAATTCAACTAATTACCCCTTCTCCAATCGGAAGAAGGATGAGTTGGGACGCTCCAGAATGGCCGTCTGTTTGGTGGGTGGGGCCCGGAGGTTCGAGCTCACGGGGCCGTCCATTGTGGACCAGATTCTAAACAAGTACCCCAATTCGGATCTTTTCTTGAACAGTCCCATGGACCCCAACGCCTTCAAGTTCTCGCTCCTCAAGACTGCGCCTAGGCTCGCCTCCGTCAGAATCTTCCACCCCAAACCCATCGACGAGACCGAGTTGCAGCTCCGAGTCCTAACCGCCAAGAACTCGCCCAATGGCATCCAGGTTTTCTTTTTAATTTCTGCCTCATTTTCCTTAATTTTATTGTTATTATTAAATGGGTTTCTTGAACGCGTTAGAACATTTTTAACAGACTATTTGAAGAATTCTTTCATTTTTAAAGTAAGAATAGAAATTTCAAATAATAAATTTTACTTTTAAAATTGACACATAGATTAATAAATTACAATTTAGAAATGAATTGGTTAAAATTTGTTGAAAATGCTCCTACGCGTCTAACAACGTGCTTGCATTTAGTTCTTATATTGCGATATTGTTTTCTTTTTTTTTTCTTTTTTCCTGCTCGTAGTTTTTTAAATTTAGGAAGGGAATTTTTAAACTTTTCAACGTATAGATGTTGCATTGTCTGTCTTTCAGTACTTCTTCAAATTCTTGGCAGAAGAAGTAAAAGTGGCAGACAGGTTTTTTTTTTTTTTTAATTGCTCAAAAAATTATACTTTCACAAATTAGATAAGCTATCTTATAAAACAAAATAAACAACAAATTAATAATTCGTATAATACAAGCTCAAAGCTTAAAGAATGCAGTCACGTTCTTGTGGAGCATGTGATTGAATATTTGAATGATGATGCCGGAAAACCGAAATTGAATATTAATATTCTTAGAAAGAAAAAACAAAAAAGAATTATGATAGGTTGTAGGCAAGGAATGTAATTTCGATTTCGAGGAAATTTTCGATGGAAATTTCGACGGAAATTTTCGATGGAAATTTCGACGGAAATTTCGATGGAAATTTCGACTAAATTTCGATTTCGTTAGGGTTTAGACAAAAACGACGGAAATTATTATCAAACGATGGAAATTTTGAATGAAACTTTACTATATGTTTATTTAACATATTATCTACTATATTTATAAAAAATTTTAAAAGAATCAAACCATATTATAGGTTTCATATGATATAAGGTGAATATATTACACGAGGAAGGTAAATTCTGTTAAAAAAAAGGTGATGTTAGGTAGAATCAAACCATATTGTAGGTTTTATGTGCTGTAAAATGAATATAATGCGCGCTGGAGACAAATTCTATTAAAAAAATACTGCACTAATAAATAATTACATAAATAACACCTCAAATTTATTTATATTACAATATTAAATCATGAATTATATAATCTATACACTAAACCTTATATATTATATAATTTATATTTTATATTTGTTAGGATATGGTATAAGATATTAGGATTTAAGCCCTTTAGGGTAATTTTATTATTGTTTTATATAAAAATATATTAGGATTTAAGGTTTAAAAACAATCAAGAGTTAAACCAAACTTCAAACGAAATTCTAAACTATTTTTTTTTTTCCAATTGGCCAAAGATCCCAAATCCCAATTAACTCTAAACCCTTTTTCCCCCAAGCCTTTCTTCTTCTTTTTTCCTCTCTTTTTTTTCCTTTCCTTTTCCTTTTTTTTTTTCCTTTCCTTTTTTTTTTTTCCTTTTCCTTTTTTTTTCCTTTTTTTTTCCTTTCCCTTTTTTCTTCCGTGCATGCAGTGCACTGCCTCTCTCTTCTTTTCTTCCTTTCCTTTCCAGCTTTCCCCCGTGCGAGCAATGCATCTCTCTCAGCCCTCTCTCACTTTCCTTTTCTCTCTTGATCTCTTCTTAAATTTGCAGACTTGATCTCTTCTCTCTCCCCCCTTCCCAATCACCGTTCTCTTCTTCCTCATCTCATCTCTCTCGATCTCCCACCTCAAAACCCAGCCGAGCTAGCCGCTAATCCTAGCCCCGCAGTCGCCCCCTGCTGCTGGCCAGCCTCCTCTCTTCCTCCCTCCCCCGTCTTAGCCCTTCCCAAAACCCATTCTTTCTCCCTTGATCTCCCAAAAGCCCAAAAGAAAACCCAAAAATTTCAAACCCATATTCGAAAATTTCATTTGGGCAAAGAGTGAGAAGCGAAATTTCAGCAGATCAAGTCAAAATTTAACCATCTCTCCACTATTTGTGTCTTAAAATTTCACCCGAAATTTTTGAAATTTTTACGAAAAAAAGGCGGAAGTCTGATTTCATTTCGACACCCTCAAAAAACGACAATTTTGACGAAATTTCGTCGAAATTATCGAAATTACACTCCTTGCTTACAGCTCCCTTTTCTTTTTCTTTTTTTGTTTTTCTTCCCCATCTTCCCCACCTGCAGCTCCCCACTCTCTTCTTTCTTTCTTTTTCCTTTTTTTCTGTTAGTCTTCCCCACCAACAGCTCCCCTCTCCCGCTCCCCTAAATGCTAGATCCCCTGTTATTCTTCTTTCTCGCTTGCTCCTAGACCGCTGGCCTCGCTCACTCCTTTGCCACCAACACCACTGAAACCCACCCCCTCACTTTCTCTCTCTATCTCTCTCCCTCCCCCTCAGTTTCTCTCTCATCTCTCCCCTCCACCCCCATCCCCTCCTTCACATCACCACAAACACGCCTTTATCCAATTTGGGTGATAACTTTTTGGGTTTTTTATTGCATTTTTGGGTTTATTTTATTTTAAAATATGTTTACAATTTGTTTTATTATTTATTTGTTTAAACATTGTATTTATATATTTATTAAATATTTCATGAGATAAATTGACGAAAATACCCCAATTTTAACTGGTGAATGGATGGAATTGACGGCAAATGGCAGATTTACTCCACTGTGAAAGATTGTATGGCATATTGTCTATATTTTTGTTCTGTATGGCATTTGCACATAACCCCACAAAGTCTGTATTGCATTTATGTTATTTTCCCTATCTTCGACTCGTCTTCCAGCTCAAACTAGCCAAGACTCCTATTCCAAGTAGTGTTTTTTATAGTACTTTGCTCCCCTGGCTCATTCATTCACTCGCTTGGATTTGATCTAAAAGCCTAAACTAGCCCCTCTTTCTTGGCGTTAGCGTCCTCTCGCCACCATATCTCCCTTCTTTGTCTCACCGCCCTCTTGCCCATCATCGCACCAAGAAACCCATAAACCATCATTGCACCGAGAAACCCAGAAGTCCACCGTAGTCGCCACCTCGCCTATTTGAACCCAAAAACCCAGATGGCTGGATGTGTAATGTGTTAGATTGAGCTATTTCTTTTTTTAAAAGTTTTTGTTTTGTTAGCTATGTGTGAGAGATTCTTCTCTTTTTATTTTCAATTCTTGGGTCAGTAGCTTACTTAATGGGGATTTCTATTGCCAATTGTTGAATTTGTTTGCATATTGATGATTACTTGATTAAAAGTGATTTGAGTACTAGATATTTTTTTGCATATAGTGGTCTCTTTTCTTATGGTTCTTCATTACAATGCCATTCTAAGTATGCAATTCGGGGTGGGTCCGGAGGGGGCCATTCCCCGGTAGGGTCGGGGGCGGCGTTTAACTATTAGAGGAATTGGGGCGAATTCGAGGAAGAAAAAAATATTGGGGACAAAGATGGGGGTGGCACCCCCGGCCTTGACCCGTCCTGTTGCCATCCCTAGCTTGGACTAACCTTCACCTCCAACTACCAAGTACTCAAGTGATGAAGAAGAGAATCTAGTTATGCATGAGTGTGTAACATACCCTATCCCATCTTCCTCTTATGTTTAATTTGGCAATGAAATATGAGAAGTGAGGATTAAGAGTGGCTCAAAGTTCTTTGTTTTTGTTGTAAACCATCTATGTTCTGTATTTTAGTTTGAATGAAGGCTTTTATGTTTTAGACAAGGGTATATTTATTATGTTAAATACAAAACCTTGTATGCTCACCACTTTGGTAATGTGCTTCTTGCTGTATACTCTGAGTTGTACTTAAAAAAAAAATGGTAATCATTTTAATATTACTAGCCTTACATTGATTATTGGCTTTGCATTTGTCTTATTGGGTTTTAATGAGGTTATTATAAGGCTAATGACCAATGTGTGGCACAGCCACATGCCCAAAGTGATAGACGTACCCCATTTTGGGGTTTGACAGACAGACCCGAATCTCAACTTATCTCTAAGATTGTTGAGGAGTTATCAATTCAACTTGTACATTTGGATGTGGCCATCTATCCAGTTGGAATTGAGTCTTCTCTAGAAGACATGGACAAGCTTTTAGATGTTGAGGCAAATGATGTCCGGATGGTAGGGATATGAGGGATTACTGAAATTGGTAAGACAAAAAAATTGCCAAAGTGTTTATTATTATTTTGCCCAAAAGTTTGATGTTAGTTGTTTTTTGGTAGATGTTAGAGAAACATCAAGGAAACATGGAGGTTTAGTCCAACTAAAGTGACTTTGCTTCATGATATTCTAAAGGACATAAACTTGAGGTTGACTAGTGTTGATAAATTTAAGGAATGTGATAAAGAAAGGATTGAGTCATAAAAAGGTTTTGATAATTCTAGATGATGTGAATGAACTAGAACAGTTAAACAACTTAGCTCAAGGGTCTGAATTGTTTGGTTTGGGCAGTAGAATCATAATACAAACCCGAGATAAGCATTTTGCTAACTGTTTGTAAAATTAATTTAAAACATGTGATCAAGAAATTGGGTAATCATGAAGCCATGAAGCTCTTTTGTTGAAATGCCTTCAAAACAGATGAACCTTTAGATGATTATGTGGGACTCACAAATGTGTAGTAGACTATGCTCAAGGTCTTCCATTGGCTTTGATAGTTTTAGGTTCGCAGCTACGTAGTAGAAGCATAGATGAATGCAAGATACATTAGATAATCACAAAAGAATTTCTAACAAAGAGGTCCATAGTGCTCTCGAAATAAGTTACGATGGATTGGAAGATTCTGCATGTAAAAGATGTAATCCTTGACATTGCATGTTTCTTTAAAAATGGAAGGAAGGAATATGTGATAAAAACACTTAAAGCTTGTGACCTCAACCTTGTAATTGGTATCAAAGTGCTCATAGAAAAGGCCCTAGTAAGAATTGACCAATATGAAAGGATAGGATGCATGACTTGGTAGAAGAAATGGGTAAAGAAATAGTTCGTCAAGAATCGCCTATTGCTCAGCCTGGCAAGCATAGTAGGTTGTGGTTTAACAAAGATATTTATCATGTTCTAACAAAAAATACTTAAGTATAATTTATATATCATATATAGTATTATTCAATTTAGTATCAATAACTTGAGTAAATAATTTTATTTTAAAAACTTAAAGAAAAATATATAGAATGTTAAACTAGCTGTGCTTTTATTTGATGAAGAACTTACTTTGTTAATGTTAATGTTGTTGCTTTTTCATACTATATGGAATTACCAAACAAATTAAAGGTATCATGGTAAAGTTCCAGAAACAATATGAGATACCCTCGGCTGCAAAGAGCTTCTCAAAGATGAAAAGTCTCAAATGGTTGATAGTTTGTAATGGATGCCTTTTTGGAGACATTGATTATCTTCCCAACAATTTGGGAAGGCTTGATTGGCCTAAATATCCTTCAAAATCTTTGCCATCCAATTTTCATACAAATAGTCTTGCTGCGATCAATATGCCTTTTAGTTGCATGATACGACCGTGGTTGGATTTTAAGGTATTATATTTTTGCTATTATGTTGTAAAAGGTAAAGTTCCAGAAACAATATGAGATACCCTCGGTTGCAAAGAGCTTCTCAAAGATGAAAAGTCTCAAATGGTTGATAGTTTGTAATGGATGCCTTTTTGGAGAAATTGATTATCTTCCCAACAATTTGGGAAGGCTTGATTGGCCTAAATATCCTTCAAAATCTTTGCCATCCAATTTTCATACAAATAATCTTGCTGCGATCAATATGCCTTTTAGTTGCATGATACGACCGTGGTTGGATTTTAAGGTATTATTATTTTGCTATTATGTTGTAAACTTCTTTGAATGTTAATTAGCAGTATCTGACCTTTTTTTCTTCTTATTTTTTTTTTTGACCAAATTTTCTTCTTATTTTTTCATGTCACAGAATTTGCAAAATCTAACATCTATGGGTTTGTTTCAACTCTAAATTCCTAAGAGAAACGCCTGACTTCTTAGGAATCTAAAACCTAGAGAAGTTGAATCTAGATGACTGTACAAGTTTAGTTAAGGTTCTCCTTCTGTTGGATTTCTTGATAGAATAGCTTGTTACACTAAGCCTTAATTTCTGCTATAAACCTTACAAAGTTTTTGTAACAACCCAGCCCAAATTTTCATTGGAATTGTGAATTTTTTTTTTTTTTTTACCTTAAGAGAATTTGAAAAGAATGTTGACTTGTGAGACTTGAAAGAAAATTTTCTAAATTTTTCTCTTGAATTTCTAGGAATTTTGCTGTTGTTATAAATGATTTACGGGATTTAGTTGGAAACGTCTTAAAAGTATTTGAACGTTTTGGGAACTTAAAATTTTTCACAAATTCATTAAAAATATCTTGATTTAAAAGGCATGCTTTAATTTCAAGTTGAATTATGAAAAGATTGTAGACATCTCGGATTCTCATTTCATTGATTTACTATACATAGTTTTGAAATGTTGAGAATGGTTTTAAAGGTCGTGTAAGTACCCAGCTTCGAGATAGTTTATATAGATCTTTGAGACCCATCACGGCACACAAAGAGGCTTTGATCTATGTGTTAGAATGTCTAACCCTTTGAAAGCAACTCTATGTGCACGTATAACTATATAGATTGCCTTGCATGTACATGAGTATGGCTAGTTTACTCCGCCCTACCTGTAAAAATGTATGCCCAGTTTATCTTGCCCTGCCGTACGATGCAGTATTCCGCACAGGTGTATGGCCAATTTTCCTCGAGTACTTGTATGGTGACAATTTATTACAGTATTTTGTGGTTCTGATTTGGATAAGTTTTAAACTAAAGTATTAGGCTACTTGAATTTCAAATGTTTGATTTGATAATATGATCTTATCTTTAATGTTTTTGTATAACATTGGAGTTTAGAATTTCTGTGTTATTGGTATAGGCTTTGTGAATTCTTCGGAAATGATTTGCAAAAGAGTATTAAAACTGGGAGATTTCAAAGAGTGACGTAAAGCTTTAGAGTAAAACTCTATTTAAAGGAAATTAGAAAAAATAAATAACTTTAATGTTGTACTTCTATATTTTGTCCACTCATTGAGTTATTTCACATTTCAGTTTCTTTATGTTGTTTTAACTTTTCTCCTCAAGTAGTAGAGATCATCAAGGTTGAGCCGTACCGCGTCAAGACATTATTCTTCCATTTTCAGTTCATTAACATCTTGGGCGTAATGTGCTAGCTTCTCGATGAAGTTGAACTAATCTTTTAGGTTGTAAACTTAATTTTTAGATATGCTCTAATAACCCTATGCTTTGGCAGGTCATTTGTGTTTTTCAAGGATAAAAGGTTAGCCAGAAAATAAAAGATTGGAAGGATAAATTTTTGTCCAAGGCAGGGAAAGAAGTTGTATCAAAAGTGATGTTGCAAGCTATGGCTTTATATTCAATAGGTGTTTTCCGTATGCCACAAGCTTTTGTTGATGAGTTGCATGCTATGTATTCTAAATTTTGGTGGGAAAAGATGACAGCAATGCTTGCTAAGAAAGTGTGATGCCTTCTTGTAGCTCCATATGCCAGGTACTACCACCATGAATTGTTCATGGAGGTAGAGGTTGGAGATAGGCCTTCGTTCATATGTAGAGGTGAACAATGGGTTAGCTTGGCAAGGCCCATTTAAAATAGGTCCATTCGTGCTCCGTGTTGTGTTCGAGCCAGCCCATTTAATAATTGGGTAAGCTGGCCTAACCCAATTATCTTAAACCTTAAGCTCAATTTGGCCCATGACTTAAATTTGTTACCAAACATCAAAACTATTGTGAGCGATCCAAAATTGTCACTTATAATAGTTTTTGAATGTCGCACCACAATATCAAACGAGGCCTTAGCATAAAGTTTTTCAATTTTAATATTAGTTCATAGATACAATTGAAAAATTTGATTGTTCGTGGACCTAATTGAAATATACCCATTGGTGGGTAATTTAGTAATTGAGCCTAAATAATATTAAAACAATAATGTAGGGATTTGCTGAATTTAAATTAGGGCAGCTTCGGTGAAATGAAATGGATTTAAACATCAACTAGGGTTTATTCGCCGCTATTAAGCGGGTGTATTTCACTATTTCGCCGCAGCTAGAAGCTCAGGTTGGTTCTCTCTCTCTCTCTCTCTCTCTCACTCTCTAGGGTTTATTCGTAACTCTTGAGCGGGTGTACTTCGCCGCCGCTAGCAGCTAGGGTTCTGTCTCTCTCTCTCTCTCACATTTGTCTACTGAGAAAATGAGATTTGCTTGTGTTTACGTATATTTCATGAAATTTTATTTTGCTCTTAGAAAAAAGACTTAGTTGCTTTCGCTAATATTCTACAGTTTGCTGCTCATGAGTTTATACCTCGTTTTGATGTTGAATTTTGGTGACGTATGTTTTTTCTTTTTTCTTTTTTGTATTTTTTCTTAATAAAAAGGTTGAAATCTTATAATGTTGCGATTTTGGTTTATATGTATATAGATTCTATTATTGTATATATTAAAATTAAGCGCTATTTCGTGTAACGATTACCATAGACATGTATGACATCTGGGTTTTATTGATGTTGATTTGTGTGTCCATTTTTCGAATGAAGGAGGAGGAGAATGTCTCACAGGAAGTTTGAGCACCCGAGGCATGGGTCCCTTGGATTTCTTCCAAGGAAGCGAGCTGCTCGTCACAGGGGAAAAGGTATATAACTCATTTTTCATTTGCTTGTTTGTGCTTTGCATTGCTCAAATTGTAATGTGTATATTGTGTTATTCTAACTCCTCTGTCAATGTCGTCGATGTGCAGTGAAGGCATTCCCCAAGGATGACCCAAGCAAACCCTGCAAGCTGACTGCTTTTCTGGGTTACAAGGCTGGGATGACTCACATTGTCAGAGATGTCGAGAAGCCTGGGTCAAGTAAGCAACTTTCTAATCGTTCTCTTTAGGTTTCCATTTTATTGATGGGTTATCAGTGTTATTGAAAGAGTTCCGTATTGATGCATATTATTTAAATTCTTATTGTAAGAAATTTAACATGATGAAATGTTCAGGATTGAGTAATAAATTCCTTTGGTTTTTCTTATTTCTTCAGAGCTTCACAAGAAGGAGACATGCGAGGCTGTCACTATTATTGAGGCTCCTCCAATGGTCGTTGTTGGAGTTGTGGGTTATGTGAAGACCCCACGTGGCCTTCGTTCTTTGAACACAGTGTGGGCTCAGCATCTTAGTGAGGAGGTGAAGAGGAGGTTCTACAAGAATTGGTGCAAGTCCAAGAAGAAGGCCTTTGCAACATACTCAAAGCACTATGAAACTGAGGAAGGAAAGAAGAGCATCGAATCCCAATTTGAGAAAATGATTAAATATGCTACTGTTATTCGGGTTTTGGCTCACACTCAGGTATTGATAACACTTCGTTTATAAAATTGATTCTGTGCAATTTGGCCAGTGCATTTTGTCTTGAAATTCTCTATGCATTTTCCCAATACTTTCTGCTATGATTGATGGTACATCTTTTCGTGGATAGAAAATTCATTTTTGAAATATATAGTTATGTTCTGTGATGGTTTCATCTGTATAGAATTAATTGTTTGGAGGTAAATGTTCTCCCAACATGACTTTTCTCGACTCTTTAAAAATGTTATTCCAATATAAAGTTCTTATAAATTAGCTGCAAGCTTATTGCAGTAGTCATATGATGCATGTAAAGTTCCCCCATTTGTTTCAGTCTGGCATGCGTTGAAATAACACATCCCATGTAAGCTTCTGATTGATGTTGCCATTGTTCAGTAACTAACCTTGTCTTGCATAACTTGTTTCTCTTAATATCTATTTCTTGCTTTTCAGACCTTCTTCTGGTCCCTCGTTGATGTATTTGTGATTGTATTATACGTATGCAGATTAGGAAGTTGAAGGGATTGAAACAGAAGAAAGCACATCTTATGGAGATCCAGGTGAATGGAGGGACTATTGCTCAAAAAGTGGAATTTGCCAAAAGCTTCTTTGAGAAGCAAATCCCTATTGATGCTGTTTTCCAGAAAGATGAGATGATTGATATCATTGGTGTGACAAAGGGTAAAGGTTATGAAGGTGTTGTTACTCGTTGGGGTGTTACCCGGCTTCCCCGTAAGACCCATAGGGGTTTGCGTAAGGTGGCTTGTATTGGTGCCTGGCATCCTGCAAGAGTTTCATTTACGGTTGCCAGGGCTGGTCAGAATGGATACCACCACCGTACTGAAATGAACAAGAAAATTTATAAGCTTGGAAAGGCTGGGCAGGAGTCTCACACTGCTGTCACTGAGTTTGACAGGTTAGTAACTTCACTCAATGAACTTGGGTAATTTTTTTTCTCTGTGGTACAGCCTTTTTCCATGCCCTGTTTGGCTTAAAGTATAATTTTAGATAGTCTTTTCTGTTATTTTGTTCTCAATTTGTGCTCTCTCTCTCTCTCTCTATATTTAGTTGGGTTCCTCATTTGGGTTTATAGGAAGTATGTTTTATAAAGATTCTGACATTGATGATGATTCAGGACTGAGAAGGACATAACTCCGCTGGGAGGATTCCCCCACTATGGTGTGGTGAAGGATGACTATATTTTGATCAAGGGATGCTGTGTTGGACCTAAGAAGAGGGTGGTTACTCTTCGCCAGTCCCTGCTCAAGCAGACCTCTCGTGTTGCTCTCGAGGATATCAAACTCAAGTTCATTGATACCTCCTCAAAGTTCGGCCATGGTCGCTTCCAGACAACACAGGAGAAACAGAAGTTCTATGGACGACTCAAGGCATAAGGATGAGAACTTGTCAAGTGTTTTTAGCTATCAAAAGATTAGGCAACTTTTAATTTCTATTTCAATGACATCATGTTCGCGACAGTTTTGTTTTTATTTTGGTTTGGAAGTGTGGAAGATTTTGAACAGCATTCGGTTCTGTTATGTCGGTGTTAATGATATATGAATGGTTACATCTCCAAAATAACTTTCAGATTTATTCTTCTGTTGATGACAGATTCATAGCATAATGTTTATTTTGTTTTTGTTTTTTTAATATTCTTTACATCATTTCTAATGATTGATTGATTTCCTCATCTTTGCCGCAATATTTTAGATTGGATTTTTTATAAATTCCTTTAAACGATTGATGGCTGATGCCTTAACCTGTTAACCATTATTATGTTTGTTGTTTTTTTGGCTGGTGGAAAGCCTGAAAAAAAAGGGAGAGGTGATATCAAAATTATTGATTACAATAACTGGCATTTTAAAAGCAATATCTACATAATAGTATGTTCATTATATCAACTGAAAGCACCAGGATAGGATTGATATATGAACTGATGTCACAATTCACATCTCAATTTTTTATATTCCTATTATATGGCTTTTGTATTTTCAAAACTTTGTAGTTTCAACTTTGTTTAAGGTAAAGTGTTCACCTATGATTCAAGATTGGCTAGTTTTTCAACTTCTTTAAAGTAGAAAGTGTTCACCTCACGTATTTATAAAGATTATTTTTTTAAAAGTCGAGTTCAAAAATTATGCTAATAACTCAGCCCATTTGCTATAGGAAATTTCAGCCGAGTCTACTTTAATGAGAAGCGTGCGACACGATAGAAGTCATTAAGCACTCAGCAGTGTTCCCTGAGTGTTTGGCAATTGCCACTGTGAGAAAATAGTTATTTGAATTGCAAAAAAACACATGTGTTATATTGTTATTAATTGCCACCGTCAAATAGTGGCAATCACTAAGATAGTGGTAATTTGTCTAATTTTTTTTTTTAAAATAAAAAAACTCATTGAGAGATTGGTGCCAAAAACACCAAAAAAAAATTTAAAACATAACATGGGCTTATTTGTACAAAGTGACTTATTTATCATTACAACTTGTTAGGTGGGTTTGTTTATCATTAAGTGTGGTAAAATGGATTTTAAAGTAATTTACTATATTTATAATAGTGCTTCTAAGGTCGGACTACTAATAATATTAATGAGAAGGAGAACCGGCCTAACAATTACTTAGAGGTGTACATCGGTCAACTAGCTCGTATAAAGTTGGTGTGTTTAAAGTCGGCCTGACCCGATCTGGCTCGTCATTAATTTGTCTGGGCCGAGCCTAGCCCATACTTATGGGCAGGGTTGGGTCAAGGTTTTTATCCCATTAGGTCAGGCCGTTTATATTAGTTTCTTAATTAATTTTTTAAATTTAAAGAATAATTTTTAGTTCTATAAATAAATTTTCAAAAATTAAATACAATTGTATATTCAATTACAAATTATTTCTTATTAATTATTATTTAAAAAAAATTTATGTTGGCATTGTTAATAAATTTTGAAAATTATTTCTTTGATTTATTAAATAATAATATAAACTCAAAACAATTAATTGGCCCGGTCCAGCCCCGCATGAGCCGTTATGGACATGGGACAAATTGAGCTTAAGATTTAAAATAATTGGGTCGGCACAAAGCTACAATTTTAAACATTGTATACTTCTACCTTCCAAGTCAAATTTAAAATAGACCCCTTCAAATGGACAGAAAATGCACTAATTTCATTTTATTTACAAAGCATGCCATCGTGTTAGAACTTCGCCATTCTACACCAACGTCACATTATTTATGAAGATACCACATAACCGTACCGAACTCCTCATACCGATTACCGTCCGACATTGAACGGAGAAGAAAGTTTTGGAGCCGATACCATACCGCCGAAGAACGATTACCGCCGTTTCGGTATCGGTCGAACATTGATCGAAATAAGTTGGTATTAGGCATACCGTATCTCCTCTTTTAGGCGCCGGCAAGTTCGATTCCAACACCACAACTAAAACCCCAAACAACTTTATACTCTCAATCTTCTCCTCCTACTCTTCTTTCTGATGAGAAGAAAGCTTAAATCACCCGAAACAATCTTATTCCTAGAACAAATTCCATAAACAAATTTCTCCAAGCCTATCAATTGAAATAATACATAACAAAAAATACCATAAACCATGTCTTCAGCCTCACTTGTCAAAAATTTGTATATATTTTGTGATGGGATTTACTTGAATGGTCTTAGGGGATTAACTTGAATTGGGTTAGGGATTTGTGATGGGGTTTTTGTTGCAGACTTCGAGTGAGAAAGAGAGAGAAGAGAAAGAAATTAAGACAGAAAGAGAGAATGGGGGGAGTAAATGGTCGGCGTGGCTTTTCTGCAGTGGAGTCAAATTAAAAATATTTATGGGCTTATTAGTTGGGCTGTGACAATTATCCCATTAGAAAATTAGATATATAGTTGGGCCCCAATTTTTTGACAAAAAAGAAAAAGTACAAACATCAAACCAATTAATCAAACGCCACATCTCCCTCACAGAGTCAAAACCATTTGTCTTTGCCTCTATTACAATTCACTTGCAGCCTCAAATCGACGCTCTCTCCTCCGCATCAATGATTTGTAATTGGCTAATACAAACACAATATTGAGGTACTCTCTCTCTCTCTCTGCCTCTTTCTCTCTCTATTTGGGATTTGTATGAATTGTGATCAATGATAACAAAATGCCCAAAGACAAGGACAAAGAAACTAGATGAAAAAAGAACAGAGAAGAAGAAGAGAAGGGACTTGGTATTGGTATGGATTGGTATACCGTCGGTATGGGTACCACCCCGATAAGGTACAGTATAGTACTTTTACCAATACCAAAAATTAAAAAAAAATACCATACTAATCGGTACGGTCTTTGGTAATGTGGTTAAAAAACCCAACCCTAATCAATATACACATGTTTGTTATTTCTAATCAAGAAAAAATAAAATTCAAACGAAAAATCACAACTTACTTTACTAAATTTAACTTTCAACTGCAAACCCACTAAATCCACTCCAAAAAACTGCAAAACCACCACCAAAATCATGATGGACTGGTCATCTCAACAAAGATTCATAAACAAGAAGAAGCAAGAAAAGCTCCAAACACTAAAGAGCAAAAAAACAAGCAAGAGAGAACAAGAGGAGAGCTCAGAGTCAGTAATATAACAAAAAAAAAACCATTCAAATTCCTAATTTCTTCATATTTTCATTTTCGTCTTTAAAACCCTAATAACAATATGATTAAACAACTATGATGATCCAAACAAAAAAAAAAAGTAGTTTCTTACGTTGTTTACGAAGTTTTAGTCTATTAAGTATATCATTATGAGCTTATAGTATTTTTCTAGAATTTATTTAATGTCATTACAATTTTATTTATAGAGAATTACATTTAAATTAATAAAACATTTAAATATTACATAATAATTAATATGGAGTTTTTTTTCCCATAAAGATCAATATGTTTAAAATTTTATCCCATTTTATTCAATAAACTCAATCTACTTGATGATGTAAATTATTTTGGTGTGTTGGAAAATACCTATTTATCCAGTTCCTTTTTTTCGTTGCTTATGAGTGAAAATTACAACGTTGGTCACGTTACCAATTTGGTTTATGGTATAGAAATGAGGTAGAGTATATAAATAGAGTTTAGGGTTTAGAAATATGGTTTAGGGTTTAGATTTAGGATGAAGCTTATGGCTTTGGGTTTAGGTCTTGGGTTTTTGAAACCCTAAGCCGTTTTGTTGCGTAGTAGTCAAACAAAAACTTAATACAAATCTAAAATTGCATAGTAATGTATGTTTATTGATTTATTGTAATT
Source organism: Purshia tridentata (assembly GCA_003254885.1). NCBI lineage: Eukaryota > Viridiplantae > Streptophyta > Magnoliopsida > Rosales > Rosaceae > Purshia > Purshia tridentata. The sequence continues at coordinate 17,134 of QANT01008747.1, forward strand.
TTTCTTTTTTCATTTTGATCAATGGTGACTAATATGAAATATGGAAAAGTTCATTGACTAATTTGCAATCTTGAAAATATTTATTGATTTATTTGTAATTGACCATATATATTTTTTTTTTTGGTAAATTGGAGGCAACAAAGCCCAACAACACACAAACTAACCAGGAACAGACTTGGGCCTAAAAAGGCCTAAGCAATCATCCTCAAAGAGGTGAACAACCTCAAGGGGAGGGGAAGAAAAAGAATAATTAAACACCCAGCTTTCGTTGGTGACCCATGCTATCCAACCCATCAGCGAAGCAATTCTATTGAAGAAAAATTGGATGATAAATTATTATATTAATAATTTATATTTGTTACCCAACATAATCTCACTCTACTCATTTTAGGGAATAGAGTTTTATTATTTAGGGTTCGACCCATTTAAGATGGAGTGCATCTCTTAATTACAATTTCTTGGTACAAGGTACACGAGAATACCCTTTGATTCCAATAATGACAAAACTGAAATCATTTACTGAAATGAGGTGTGTGAGTGTTTTGGGATTGCCAATGAGTGAATGACTCATTGGAAAATTGGAATTTGTTTGGGTAATTGTTTGGTGAATTTGGTTGAGTTGAACCAGGGATTCAATTTGGGATGCGATTGTATCTAGATTTGGTTCTAGATTGCCTACATACCCATTGCGGGATCAAACCACACGTAGTTCTAAGCTTTTGGGAGTTAAATTGGTGAATGACCTATTTAAATGATTTTAGTAATTTGGGTAGGGTTTAGAGCCCTTAGATTTGAATTGAGAAACTTATTCAGAGACTTTATGTATGAAATTAATTTCTAAGAAATTTGAATGGATTTAATTTGGTTACGGTTGCACCTAAATTTGAGTAGGTTGCCTATACCCTCGACCGGATCAAACCGAATGTAGTTCGTTTATGAATTTGAATGGTTGGCTTTGTGCCATTTTGGGGAATTGGTTTTGTACCAACTAAAAGAGTGGTTTTGTACTATTGGAGAGAATGAATTTGGAATTGGGATTTGAAATTTAGAATTTGGATTTGAAGAAATGTGCCCATTAATATTTTAGTGTCATTTATTTGTTAAATGACACGTTTACTTTTTATAATGGGCGAACATAAATTTAAATATCTACTCACTAAATATTTCGTATCAATTATTTATTAATTGACACGTTTATATTTTTAATGGGAAAACATAAATTTAAATATGTGCCCACTAAATATTTTGTATCAATTATTTATTAATTGACACGTTTTTATATTTTTAATGGGCAAATATATTTGAAAGAGGTCCATTAGAGTCTAATCTTGGTACCAATCATATGTTAATTGGTAATGTGAGTTTGAAACTTGGATTATGCTCCCAATGTTGCAATGAGGCCGAGAAATGCATCTCCACCATGTAATTTGGATTCAAATTGAAGACAAGCCAAGAAATGCTTGGACTTTGTATAGCTTGGACTCCAAGTTGAAATTAAAAACTTTTCATATAAACACTTGTATTGCCGTACAACAATAGCCAACATCATTTGGCTTTCTTCATTTATATTTTTTTCCTTTGCTGCGTGAGACTTGGTGCAACAAACTTTGCAAGTTTGAGACTTGGACTTGCTTTCTTTTTACTGTTTTTTGCAAGGCAAAATATTGGGAAGTTTGGCTGGCAACATTAGAACGAAAATCAGCTAGGCTTGGTGCCCTTTTTTTGTTGGTAGCGGCAGAGAATGATTTTTTTGCTGCTGCCATTTAGCATTAAAGTTGATGCCCTTGAGCATGATATTTTTTGTTGTTGCTCTTGGACATCGCCTCTTTTGTTGATGCACTCGGGCATCATTTGGGTGGTGGCCTAAACCATCTTTTTGATGTCTGCAGCCACCACTAGGGATTCAGTTGAATCCAGTTTTTTATGGTTTCAGCCAAAACCATATTTTGAGAGAGCAAGGGTTCTAATCGAATCCAAACGCCATCTTTTTGAGGAATACTTGATTTAATACGCCATTGGAGGAGGATTTTGGTTGAATCCCAAAATATTGAGGTGAATTGAATGGCATAGAAGGACAGCTACCTGTGTTTCTTTTTTCTGGTGACTGCACTTTTGCTTTCTACACCTTTTTCCTTAGCCTTGTGGCGTCTTTTCTCTCTCTTTTTCCTCAGCCTTTCGGTGCTTATTTTCCTCTCTTTTCTTCTAAACCTCTCATGCTCTATTTATAGAGACCACCAAAGGTTTAAGAAGATGAGGATGTGATCACCCAAAGTTTAAATTTAAATGGTGATCACACTTAGAGATAAACTATTCTGATAAGATTTTCTCTATCTTTATCACTTATCTCATCTATTTAGGAGTTTAACTTCATTTGAACACTCCAATGTGGGGCTGTGTCTTTATCCTCTTTTTTGAATTTTTACGGTTTAACAGCTCCCTCTAAATATGCCTCATAGTTACTACCCAATCTCTGCTAATGATGTCTTTGCTGCCACAAATAATACTGAGGAGAGGATGAAATTTTTCCACAGGGTTCAAAATAAGATTGACAGCAATAGCTGAATCCAACTCCACCTTAACCTTCTTGCAGCCAGCATCCCAAGCCAATAAGAGACCTCTGAACAAGCCCCACAGCTCAGCATCAAGGACTTGGCCTTTACCAAGGTTCTCAATAAACCCTGACAAATATAAAATAGTGAAATAATTTTCTATATATTGTTCTCCAACTTTAGGAGGTATATATAGTGATACAAACCCTAGACACTCTAGGAGATACAATCCTAATAGACATAGGAAAATAATTACACTTAATTAAACAATTAATTAAATAACTCACGCCAACATTCCCCCTCAAGTTGGGGCATACATATCAACCTTGCCCAACTTGTCAAGTGAGTTGGAAAATATTATACTAAAAACAGCCTTAGTTAGAATGTCAACTAGTTGGTCTTCAAACTTCACAAATGGGACATCAACAATCTATTTTCCAGCTTTTCTTTTATAAAGTGTCAATCCACTTCCACATGCTTAGTACGATCATGTTGCAATGGATTATAAGCAATGGCAATTGCAGACTTATTATCACAGTACAAGGACATAGCAACTTTAGGCTTATACCCCAAGTCAGTCATTAAGTTCTTTATCCACAGTAACAAGATTACCTCCAACAAATGTAAAGTAGCCTGAAGTGGAATGCCTCTTTATATTATCACCAGCCCAATCAGAATCAGTATATCCTTCTATTTTCAGGTGATCATTCTTAGTGAACATGATGCTTTTCCCTGAGGCATTCTTCAAGTATTGCAAAATTCGATCAACAACATCCATAAGCTCTACACTAGGTGCGTGCATAAACTGACTGACTACACTTACAACATACGCAATATTAGGTCGAGTGTGAGATAGGTAAATTAACCTGCCTACAATTCGTTGATATCTCTCTTTGTTGGTAGGAACACCATTCGAACTCTCATGAAGCTTATGATTTTGTTCAATCAGGATGGCAGTGGGTTTACAAGCAAGCATTCCTGTGTCAGTCAATAGGTCTAATACATACTTTTTCTGTGATAGGTATATGCCTTGAGTTGATCTGATGACTTCTATTCCAAGAAAATACTTCAAATCTCCCAGCTCCTTCATCTCAAATTCACTATACAAATATTTCTTCAAATTAAAAATCTCAATATCATCACTCCCAGTTAATATCATATCATCGACATAAATGATCAAAGTAGTTACCTTGTCACCCTTATGCTTTAGAAATAGTGTGTGATCTGAGTTACTCTGTTTATACCCAAACCTTCTCATTGACAGAGCAAATCTTCCAAACCAAGCTCAGGGAGATTGGTTTAAGCCATACAGTGCTTTTTTTAATCGGGGCACCATTCCATTATTTCTTGGAACACCTGGTAGGAGGTCCATATACACATCTTCCTTCAACTCACCATGTAGGAAAGCATTCTTAACATCATATTGTAACAGTGGCCAGTCTTAATTAGCAGCCAAGGAAAGTAATACATGTACTGTTTTAAGTTTCGCAACAGAAGGAAATGTTTCATTATAATCTACTCCATATTTCTGAGTGTAACCCTTAGCTACCAGTCTTGCTTTGTACCTCTCCACTAAGCCATCAGCCTTATGTTTTATGGTGAAAATCCACCTGCATCCTACAGTCTTCTTCCCTGGAGGCAACGAAACCACATCCCATGTTTTATTTTTTTGTAAGGCTTTCATCTCTTCTGACATAGCTTCGGTCCATTTGGCATCTGCTAATGCATCCTGCAACTGTCTTGGAATAGATACAGTAGATACTTGAAATAGAAACGACTCATATGACTTTGACAATCTATGGCTTGAAAAATGGTTATTGATAGGATATTGGGCTTTAGCATTTAGGTCTGCTTCATATTGTTTCTTTGGTTTACCACGGTTTGGGCGAGCAGGCAAAGTATATGTTGGTTGGTCAGACTCATGCATGTGATCTAAAACAAGGGGGGTTAGAAAAAAACATCACTAGTTTCAGGGATTACCTCATTCGGAGCCTCAGGTGTAGATTGGACGAGTAGTGGAGAAAGAGGGGAGTTAGTTTGAGTAGAGATTTCAGTCAGACCATCTCCGACCGGTCGGTGAAGTTCCTCCGACCGATCGAGCACGCCTCCGTTGATCACTGTTTCTCTCTGGTCATCTACGACCAGTAGGTGAGAATCTGCCAATCGGTTGGCTATGCCGTCCATAGTTACTGTTGCTCTCAAGTTGTCTACCACTGGTCGGTGAGAATCCTCCGATCGTTCGGGCACTCCAAAACTACTTAGCCACATATGGTTACCCTCTTCAACATCATCATTCTCCCCCTGAAGAGGAGAGCCATCTACAGAGATATAGGCTAAGTCTTCATGAAAAGTAACATCCATGGTGGCATACATCTTCTGAGTAGGAGGATGATAACACCGATAGCCCTTCTGAGTGGGTGCAAAGCCCACAAACACACATTTGAGCGCACACGCATCCAGTTTGCTGCGTTGGTGAGAGTGAACATGCACATAAGCGACACAGCCAAAGACCTTAGGTGGTAGGTTTAAAACAGAAGGCATATCTTGCACCTTCCCAGTAAGAACCTGGAGAGGCCTCTGAAACCCAAGAACAGTAGAAGGAACCCGGTTGATCACATGCATAGCAGATAGCAAAGCATCACCCTATAGATATTTAGAAACATTTTTATCTAACAAGAAAGCACGAGTAACTTCTAGAAGGTGACGATTACGGCGTTCAGCAACACTATTTTATTGAGGCGTATAGGGACATGATGTTTGAGGAATGATGCCGTGAGCTTGGGAAAAGGTGGCCAGATTGTTGTTAACATATTCATGGCCATTGTTAGAACGTAGCACGTTGATGGTTGTATTAAACTGGGTTCGAATCATAGTAAACGGAGCACCTTGATGGTTGTATTAAACTGGGTTTGAATCATAGTACAAATAGCTGAACAACACCACTCACATCACTTTTATGCTTAAGAAAATAAACCCAGGTTATATGAGTACTATCATCAATGAAGGTGACAAACCATCGCATGCCACTAGAAGTAGAGGTTTGAGATGGACCCCACACATTAGAATGAATCAAAGAAAATGGTAACAACTCTTTATGATCACTTAAAGGGAAAACAGTACGGTGGCTCTTAGCCAAAACACGTCTCACAAGTAGAACACTTGAAATCATTATTGCAAGACTTAAATAAAGAAGGTAAAATATGCTGTAAATAGCCGAAGGACGGATACCCTAACCATCGATGCCACAACCAAATCATGCTCTCATTCGCCAACTCATGTGCACGCACTTGATTAGTAACAATGGTGGAGTCTAAATCATGAAAGTACCACAAATCCCCTCTCCTAAAACCACGTCCCATTTCCTCCTGAGTATGAAGGTCCTGAAAATAACAATAATTGGGAAAAAAAAAAGGGCAAAAATAGGCAGTCATAAGTTTAGACACAGACAATAAAATGGTGGAGTCTAAGTCATGAAAGTACCACAAATCCCCTCTCCTAAAACCACGTCCCATTTCCTCTTGAGTATAAAGGTCCTGAAAAAAACAATAATTGGAAAAAAAATGGCAAGAATAGCAGTCATAAGTTTAGACACAGACAATAAATCATTATCCAAAGAGGGAACCAAGAGAACATTGGACAAAGTGGTCTGGCGATTAAGGTGGATTGTGCCGATGCTAGTAACAGGGCAATTTGACCATTAGCAGTTCTAACAATGTACTTAGAGTAATTTTGAGTTAAGGTAGTAAACTTCCTAGGGTTATTAGTCATATGATCAGTCGCTCTAGTATCAACCACCCATGCATTATCACAAGCAGAAGCAGAAGTACATAAAACATAGCTAAATTTACCTGGCTCGGTTTCAAGTGCAAATGCAATATCAGATTTATCACTAGCCATAGGTGCTTGTATTTTGTAGAAATAGGACAATAAAAATAGAGCAGGATACTAGAGATTGAAGCACTATTCACGGGTATTGTAGCAAAACACTGTTCACGGGTATCGTAGCAATTACTATTCACGGCACTGTAGTGAAGCGTTGTTCATGGTACTGTAGCGAAGTACTGTTCATGGGTACTGTAGTTTTTTTTTTTAAAAAAAAAATCTTTATTGAGGATCAAATCACAGCAGCGGAATTTTCTTGCAATAGGGCACAAACACAGATCTTAGAAATAGTTGAGCAAATCAAGGATTAGAGCACGAGCAGGGGTTGGCAGTTG
>QANT01008748.1:0-13546 GCA_003254885.1 Purshia tridentata
ATGGAACAAATGATGCACCGGCATTGAAAGAAGCTCACATTGGACTTTCTATGGGGATTCAAGGCACTGAAGTTGCTAAAGAGAGCTCAGACATTGTGATCATGGATGACAACTTTGCTTCAGTGGCCACAGTTTTGAGGTGGGGAAGATGTGTTTACAACAACATCCAAAAGTTCATCCAATTCCAGCTCACTGTCAATGTTGCAGCTCTTGTCATCAACTTTGTAGCAGCAATTTCAGCAGGTGAAGTCCCATTAACAGCAGTTCAACTGTTGTGGGTGAACTTGATCATGGACACATTGGGAGCTCTGGCTCTTGCTACAGAGAAGCCCACCAAAGAGCTCATGGAGAAGCCTCCAGTGGGCCGGACTGAGCCTCTCATCACCAACATCATGTGGAGGAACCTCTTGCCTCAGGCACTGTACCAGATCACAATCCTCTTGATTTTGCAATTCAAAGGCAAATCGATCTTTGGTGTGGATGACAAGGTAAAGGCCACCTTGATCTTCAATACCTTTGTGCTCTGCCAGGTATTCAATGAGTTCAATGCAAGGAAGCTTGAGAAGAAGAATGTGTTCAAGGGAATACACACCAACAAATTGTTTCTGGGGATCATTGCAGTGACAATTTTGCTCCAGGTGGTGATGGTGGAGTTTCTCAAGAAATTTGCAGATACAGAGAGGTTGAATTGGGGACAATGGGGTGCATGTATTGGAATTGCAGCTGTCTCTTGGCCAATTGGGTGGGTTGTCAAGTCTATTCCTGTTCCAGAGAAACCCATTTTCAGCTATCTGAAAATGAATAAAGACCAGAACTCCGGTCGAAATTTGGAAGGAAAGAAGCCCCAGCTGCTTCAGGCATGATTAGACTATTTTTAGCTGCGTTGAATGGGATGATTCTACATTTCTACTTGTTCAAAGTTCTCTACATTTTTTGGTTAATAATTGATTATTCTTTATTGTAAAAAAAATAAAAATTGATTATTCTCTATGATCATTCTTAGATAATGTAATTTAAACTTTATTTTACAGCACATGTATGTATGCTCAGCATTGAGTTGATGATGTAATTGAAACTTTATATTCCCACCTTATAGAGGATGTATTAGTTTGGTTGTCCAGTCATTTCTTCGGTTTCATTGTCCAGCACATTGATGAGGCGTCACTGCTGTTAGCTACCTTACATGTGAAGTCATTAGGTTTTCATTAGTAAGTCTGTTATAACAGGCTTCTGTTATTTAAAGGCTATATATAGCCACATGTATTATTGAGTTCAGTTAATGAGAATTACTTTTCCCAATTCTTTGTATTACTAATTTTCTCAGAGAGATTCTCAATTTCCAAACAAGTATAGGGCAGTTCGAATAATGTAATGTTTTGGTCATTATAATTTTTATGATTAGAACATGTAATAGCATTGTTATTGGAAGAAACCTTCCGTTATGATAAGGTCGTTTATATGTAACAACAGTTTTCATGTTTTCTATCTGATGTTTTGTTTTACTTATGTAGGGATTGTGTAACTATATTTGAAATTGACTTGTTACAATTTTAGGGATTGTTTTACTTTCTAAACTACGATAGACCTTATATAGTGTGTCCTAAATAGAAAATTTTCTCTCTTTTTTTTATTAAAGTAATTGTAATTGTACTTGAGTCTAATCAAACATCACGTTTTCATCAATTTAGCCAACAAAAATGTTATGTGATGGTCATATGACACTTTATTTCACCTTTTAGCTAACGAAAAGGTGATTATAATCATTCATTTCACTAGTCACAAAAAAGGTTTCTATATATGTGATCAGTATTAACCTTCTATGTTGCAACTTATTCCCTTCAACTAAATTGGTAGGTATGTGTTTATAGGTCGAAAATGTCTCTGGCCCCGTGTAAGACCGAGATTCAATTCATACATTTGTTCTTTTTTTGAATAGGCTTGGCACCAAGTATAGATCGTATTTGGACAAATACAAAATAAAGTTAACACGAAAATGAAATAAAATAAAAGAAATCAGGTGATTGTATTCTAAGAGAAACCAACATAGCAAAGGTTCTTGATCTACTTAGGCATTCCAGGACTTTGATGTTGAGTACTACTTTTGTGATATTTTGTAATAAATAAAAATAAAATGACTCAAGTAAGAACAATAGATTTGTAAAATAAAAGTAAATATGATAATACCCAAATCTGGCTAACACAAGATAATAGTCATGACTATAGATCCTGCCAAGAGTGTGAATGAGGAATCAGGGAATACTAGCGTAAACTCAAAGGAATATAATTAATTACTTAATAAATGCTAAAAGTACAAGATCAACGGATCTAAAATAGCAACACATGAATAATCAGGACAAGTTAAATGAAAATAAATGTAAAGCAAAGCAATAAATAGCAAGTAAATGAAAGAGAAATCAGATCTTAGTTTTGATTAATCTTGGAAAGCAAGGAAAAATACACCTTAAATGAACACTTGGTACAAATATTAAATGGAATGTTTAGATTTCTTCAGTTCGGAGCTCTCATCGACCACTTCCATGCCTTGTATTCCCATAGACAGTCCTAATCATCTGCAGTGTAGTGTTGGGATTAGGACTTTCTATGGGGATTCAAGGCACGTTAGCTGCCATGCCTTGCATAATCTGCTCACATTTCATTCATTCTTTCATAAAAAAACATAAGAAGATGAATAAGCTTCTTCCCTCATGTCACTCTCACTTATAGGCTTGATTTGTCTACTTGTAAAGAATGACCCCTCTAGCAGCAACCCATCAGCTAGAACTAGATCTCCAATCTTTGAGCAAATTCTGTTCTGCCTGTAGTTGCATATGGCAGACACAGAGAAAATTGAATGAGATTCATATAATATTCAGTTTTGCTGCTCTAGTTTTTCAATTAGTAACGAAAACGTGTTAATTAACCAGATGATCATCGTTGACATTTCTCAACAGCCAACGTCGTGTATGTACTAATAACTTGAAGCTTCCTAGAAGCTAAGTAGGAGAGACATGGTGAGAAGAATATGCACAGCCGACGACTTTACATGGTTAATGACAATTGACAAATTCAAAGGCTATCTCAAACATGGTTACGTCAATGTTTGGCTCGGAGTTATTCATCCTTATCAATAGTGATTGGATCTAAGAATTCGTCTATGTGAGAACGAGAACGTGATAGAACAAGTTCTTAAATATTGATCAACTTTAATTGTTTAGTGGGGCGCATCATTTGACATAGATTGACTTAATATGATATTTTTAGCAAAATTGCTTATGAAATTAGTATTCATCTTTGCTCAAACACAAAGTAATTATAAAATCAACTATTTGACAGTTTTTTTAACAAATAACGATTATCATATAATCGGTTAAACATAAACTTAGCACAAATTAAAAAATAGAGGAAGAAATATCATTCCAGAATTGACCAAACACAGACTTTATAAAGTCAAGTCTTAATTTGTAGCCTCACAGTCTACAAAAATTCCAAAGTCAGAACAGAACAAAGAATGGAGAAATTCATTGGATTTCGTAGTTCAGCTTTCATATACACAGCCTATGTTGGGCTAGCTTTCATATAGTAAAATAGTAAAGTAAAAGGTTAAGAAGTGGTGGGGTCATACCCCACTTCAGATTAACCAAATAGAGACTAAAGAGAGTATCCTTTCGGCCTTTACTCCCCTGGAGTTCCTTCTAATAATAAACAGTATGGGCTCTGATGGATTGAAAGATCTATAAGACTATGACATATGAATAAACGAGTCATGAATCTTTGAATATCCCTCATTTTTTTTGTACTGTTCAAATCATATGTCTTGTCATTATAGACAAGTATCTATATACCTTTTTAAATTTTGTTTTTTTTGGGTTTTGCTGTAAGGTAAACATAAGGATAATTCCCCTACCAAATGGAAATTTCCCTCCACATAAATCCAAACACTTGTCCATGATAGTGTTTCAAAGTGGTGCTAAATCCCATGGGCCCAAAAACAAAAAAGTGGTGCTAAATCAAGTAATTTCCCTGCAGCTTCCAATGAACCTTTACCTTTTTTATGAATTTTCCTAAAGGATTTCATGCATCACTCAACAATAAATCAGCTGCTTCTATGACTTTGAGACTGTAGATCCTTAATGTGTCAAATTTTAGAACAGAATCCAATGATTTTATAAATTTGAGTGCATAGACTAAACGCCTCTACAGGGCTAGCAGACCTATACATACTCCTTATTTGCTCCATCACTTTGGCTATCAAGCAACATCCCATTTCCCTTTGTCCCTGAAGAGTGTAGCCAACTAGAATTAATGAGTGAGTTGGAGCGCAGCCATATCCGCTGAACTAGCTATGGGAACCACGGGACCCCCATACTAGTAGTAATTTCTCACCAGCTTCCAATGGACCAGTTTCTATTTAGTGAATCTTCCTAAAGGATTTCATGCAATATTCAATAGCTAATTTTGACACAACCTATATATACTCCTTATTTGCTTCATCACAGTGGCTTTCAACCACCATCCCATTTTCCACTCTTCCTTTGTTTCTCCTCGTAACTGCTTCTTTTTTGCTCTAGAATAAAAGACAATGTCTAGCATTTGCAGTGCCAACTTGAATTGCACTGAGGTTTTACTTGAAGGGAGAAACACCCTTAGCATACCCAGACAGAGGTGGCATAAGTCTTTTGCTGTAATCTATTTTTGCAGGGCCATGCTCTCTCTTCTCAATAAATCAGAAGCGGAGAAAAAAAGTACCAAGGTCTCATGCTCTCCATCTCACACTCCGCATTTTCAGCTCAACAATGAGTTTAAAGTTGATAACAAATGCCTCACTGAACTCACCAGGGAGAAAAGTCTCCATCAGCTTCAAGAGTTGGGAGGCGTTGATGGCATAGCATCTTCTCTTGAAACCGACATTGAGCGTGGTATACATGATAATGGTAACAACATTGCTCGCCGGCATAAGGAATTTGGTTCAAACAAGTATAAGAAACCGCCGGCAAAAAGCTTTTTCCATTTTATGTGGCACGTTTCTAAGGATCTTACCATTGCCATTCTTTTAGGCTGCGCTGCCCTTTCCCTGGGCTTTGGCATCAAGCAAAATGGATTGAAAGAAGGTTGGTATGATGGTGAAAGCATCTTTATTGCTGTTTTTCTCATCGTCGCTATATCTGCCTTTAGTGACAACAGGCAGAACAAGCAATTCGACAAGCTGTCTAGAGCCAGTGACAATATCCCAATTGATGTTGTGAGAGGTGGGAGAAGGCAACAAATTTCAAACTTTGACATAGTAGTGGGAGATGTTGTGTTCTTGAAAATTGGAGACCAACTTCCTACTGATGGATTGTTCTTATATGGGCATTCATTGCGAGTGGACGAGTCTAGCATAACAGGGGAGAGTGACCATGTGGAGATCGATTGCAATCTGAATCCGTTCTTGTTTTCTGGAACCAAAGTGGTTGATGGCTATGGCCAAATGCTTGTCACTTCTGTGGGCATGAATTCAACCTGGGGCCAAATGATGAGCTTGATCAGCAATGAAACCAGTGAACAAACACCTCTACAAGAACGGCTCAGTAAGCTAACCCCACTAATGGCTAAGATTGGCTTGGCAGTTGCATTCTTGGTCTTTGTGCTCTTGTTAGCTCGTTACTTCACAGGCAATACAAAGAATGAGATTGGTAAGTTTAATGGTGGCAAGACAAGGATTGATGATGTAGCGAATGCTGTGGTGAATATGGTAGCAGTTGCAGTAATTGTTGTTGTGATTGCAATTCCAGAAGGCTTCCCACTGACCGTCACTCTAACTCTTGCTTATTCAATGAAGAAGATGATGGCAGAGCAGGCATTGGTTAGGAAGCTCTCTGCTTGCGAGACTATGGGCTGCGCCACCACCATTTGCACGGACAAAACAGGCACTCTCACACTCAACAAGATGAAAGTAGTGAAGTTTGGGCTTGCCCAGGAATCTGTAGAAGATGGTGCTTATTCATTAATCCCTATGTGCCTTCTTGATTTGATCCGAGAAGGAGTGGCCTTTAACACGACTGGTAGTGTTCACAGGCCTAATTCAGGATCCGGATTTGAGTTGTCCTACTGAAAAAGCCATTCTTTCATGGGCTACTCTGGAGCTGAACATGGACATGGAAGGATTGACAAAGAATTGTGTCATTCAACATGTTGAAGCCTTCAATTCGCAAAAGAAACAAAGCGGGGTTTTGATGAGAAGGAAGGTAGACAATATGAGCCGTGTCACTGGAAAGGAGCTGCAGAGATGATATTAGAAATGTGCTCGAGTTACTATGATGCTTCTGGTATTAAGAAAGATCTAGGTGATGATGAAAGGTTGAAATTCGAGCATATTATTCAAGGTATGGCAGCAAGCAGTCTCAGATGCATTGCGTTTGCACACAAAAAAATTCAAGAAAAGCACAATGACGAAAAAATAGACAAAAGGTTGGAAGAAAGTAGCTTGGCCTTATTAGGCCTGGTGGGTCTAAAAGACCCATGCAGGCTGGGGGTGAGAGAAGCAGTAAAAGCTTGCCAGATTGCTGGGGTACAGGTGAAATTGATCACTGGTGACAATGTTTTCACTGCTAAAGCAATAGCTACTGAGTGTGGGATACTCAGGCCTGACCAGGACAGGGTCAGTGAAGCAGCAGTGGTAGAAGGTGCAGAATTTCGTAACTACACACCAGAGCAGAGAATACAGAAAGTTGATGAAATTTATGTGATGGCAAGGTCTTCTCCATTTGATAAGCTCCTGATGGTGCAGTGCTTGAAACAGAAAGGCCATGTGGTTGCTGTGACCGGTGATGGCACGAATGATGCACCGGCACTGAAAGAAGCTGATATAGGACTCTCAATTGGGGTTCAAGGCCCTGAAGTAGCCAAGGAGAGCTCAGACATTGTGATCCTGGATGACAATTTTGCCACTGTGGTCACTGTTTTAAGGTGGGGAAGGTCTGTTTATGCCAACATCCAGAAGTTTGTTCAATTCCAGCTCACAATAAATGTTGCTACTCTTGTAATCAACTTGGTGGCAGCAGCTTCAGCTGGTGAAGTACCTATAACAGCAGTCCAGTTGCTGTGGGTGAATCTGATTATGGATACAATGGCTGCTCTGGCTCTTGCCACTGATAAGCCCACCAAAGAGCTCATGGAGAGGCCACCTGTGGGTAGGACTGAGCCTGTAATCACCTGCATCATGTGGAGGAACATTTTATCTCAAGCTTTGTTCCAGATAGCTGTCCTCTTGATCCTGCAGTTCAGAGGCAGATCAATCTTTGGGGTTAATGAGAAGGTAAAGAACACCTTGATCTTCAATACTTTTGTGTTTTGCCAAGTCTTTAATTAATTTAATGCAAGGAATATTGAGAAGAAGAATGTCTTCAAAGGGAGTCAGACGAACAAGTTGTTTTGGGGAATCATTGCTATAACCATTGCAGTTCAGGTAGTTATGGTGGAAGTTCTTCAGAGGTTTGCAGATACAGAAATGTTAAGTTGGGGACAATGGGGTGCATGCATTGCAATTGCAGCCATATCTTGGCCAATCAGCTGGGTTGTCAAGTGCATACCTGTTCCTGTAAAGCCAATATTCAGCCATCTAAAGAGGAATAACTGAACCACATAATGGTGGTCGTCTTAGTATTATTTCATTAGTATTGAACCCAATAAACTAATCCTTGTCTTTATTCTTAAGAATATGAGTTTTATATTTCATTTTATGGAGCTTTTGGATAAAAATCAATGAGCAATGTGGTGCATGAACTTTTTGGGTAAGTAAATACACTCTTTCTGCTAAAGAGTCTTGCGAGTTACCAATAATGTAACCAATAAGCTGATGGATTCAGCATCTTAAATTATAACCCGTGCATATCATAGTTGAATCTTTGAAAACTAAGCATTGCACAATCTCTCTCTTCTATTGAAGAAAACCAACACTATGATACAATGCGCCAGCATGTTCAAATGCAGTGATGCAAGATGCAATTAAGGGCGCTAATTACAGATTTGAGGCAAGTGTGATCATTTATCTGCACCAGTGCCTCACATGGGCTTTATTAGAAATCTGGGCAGAGAATCTTATGAAATCTTGATCATCACACAGAGGAGACTAATTAGCAATAAAGGTGAATCTTCATCACACAGAAGAGACTAATTAGCTATCAAGGTTTCTCCCAAACAGTGGGGGCACAATATGGTACATCAGCTCCATCTAAGCTGGAACTGCTTCTGGGACTTTACCATTGTCTGCAGGAACTAAACTGTCATAGTAGTCTACTAGCACCTTCCAGCCACTAGGGCACATAAATCCTTCAGGAGGGTTCTCTTTATTCCTTGCAAGCGTTCGCATCTGCAATTTGCAGCTTCTTTTAGATATAATAAACTTATACAACTAAAATCAATGCATTTGGCTCACAGTGTGGGTTCCTTAGATACTATTTTGCACGGCTGACTATGAGAGTAAAGAAACATGTTGGAAACAACCATAAAAAGAACACATACCTTGGTTCCTGATATGAAAAGGAAGTCCTGAGCTCTTGAGGGATCGAAAAATGCCATTTTACCCTGAGTTTTATCATAAGCGGCAACCTGCAAGGGAATAAATTTATGATGACAGATGATTTAAAGAGAAATCATGAACAGTATCGCAGGAAGATAATCTATATACCTTGAAAGGAAGGATGTTAAGACGCTCGAGTCCAGGCGCCATGCTCAATACTTTCTTCCCGTGGTCAGCATCATACAGATCCCTATTCTCAATAGGATGGCCCATCCCAGCTGGATCCCGACCAACAATGTAAAAGTTTGCGCCTGCATTAATCCTAGCCTTTGCATGCCACTGCACCTCAGTTGGGCCAGCATAGTGCATGGGAGAAGGAAATATGGAAACCACAGTCGTCTCAGGATCAAGAACACCATCCTCCAGAACCTGACGAAACATTGGATGATATCAAACAAAATTAGAATTTGGCTGAGAACTGGCTGTTCTATATGATATGGATCAACAATTGGTTGAGGCAACAATTTATTAGTCAAACTTGGGGTAGGGGGTGGGGTGTGTGTGTGTGTGGGAATTAAGAAACCACTCATTAGTAAACAACACCTTTCAATTACTTTTCTTTGTTATGTCATGGAGGGGGAAAATTACTGTATAAAACTGTGGGAAAAAAGAGAAGTTTTCCTGCATCTCTGTGCCCGGTTTAGAAAGAGTATTCCAACAAATAAAGAACTCAATACATACCTTCTCATGTTGCTTCATTCGCCAACTAAGTGGAACATCATCTGCCTTTGTATAGCCTCCCAATGGATGAAGCAAGAGAATGGGGTTCTTGTAACCCATCTCAAGAAGTCGGCGACGGGTATCATTCATCAGCAAAGCATGGCCATTGTGCACTGGATTCCGGAGCTGGAAGGCAAATACTGCATCAGCATTGCGCTTTGTGAATTCTTCACGGAGTTCTGCAGGAGACAAGTGGAAGCGATCAAGGCCATCATTGTACTTGATAGGTTCTATAACCTCTAGGTCACCTCCAATCAGCCAGTTTCCAGCATTGGTTATGGCTTCATCAACATAAGGCAAACCAGGGGCAGTCGTTCCCCAAGTCCTGGCAATCCGTTCTTCTTTTGGGTGCTTATAGATCTCAATACTGTTATGAGCCAACAGAAAATCAAGAAGGCATTAGAAACCATGGCAAGTCAAAGGATAAAATATACAAATTATATAATGAACTAATGCATATTGTTTTGTAGACAAAAGGCAATACCCTAGTAGTAACTTCAGTTGTTGCTTCAATCCAAGCAGTAGAACATGTTCTCATACTTCATTGAAACAATTCACATAATAATAGCAAAGCGAATATAAAAAATCCAGTAAAATATTTGAAACTCAGGTTTTACTAGAAGACATCGATATCATGAGGTCGGATTATGTGGAATATCGTTTTTTCTTTTTGTAAAATCAATTTTGAAATTGTTCTTCAAAAAATTAACATTGATTCCAATTGTGGCATCAAGATGTAGGTTGGCTTATCCTATGTGACCACATATGATTTAAAAATCTGTTAAAAAATTCTTTGAAACATCGTTCTCATAATAGGCAGAGGAATATTCCAAATGCAGATGCCGGTATAACGTCTATCAAATATTTTAAGGAAAAAATATATATATAGTAAAGAAAAAAGTAGAGTATAAATAAATGCAGAACAATGATCGGCTGATTATGAATGCAAGGTAGCTTCTAAATATAATATTATGACTTTAACAAATTGAATTCAAATGTCTTATGTACTTATAATGTTGAAGCAGAACATAGTGATATACATTAACATGTATATAAAGTACATAATTACATTATGCATTATTTTTCTTTTTGGTTAAAACATTATGACAGTATTTGAATTGTCATTAGACTGCCAAACCTATTATAGCACACGCCACCAACACAGTTGAAAAAGTGTGTTTTACATTTCCAATTCTTTACTTCATTTCCTACTTTTACTCTCCTCTGGGCTCTAACTAATAGGAAAAAAAAAATTTATCTTTTCATTTTTTTATTTAACAAAACTTTAAAAGATGCAATTTTGTTCTTTATAAGCATAAGCCCCAAGTGTTCAGAGTCTACTGTAGACAGTCTAGCATAGTAGTATTAATAAAATTCACATCATGTAATGACCAACTCTTTTGCATGGGGTCACACTTACTATTATTATTGTGGGACCATATGGACCAGACCATGTATTATTGTATTTAATAACTTAGTATCACAAAATATCATATTTGCAGCAAAAAAATGCTAAAGAAATATAAGATTTGCAAGCTCTAAAGAGAAAATAAGAAGCTCAACAAAAAAAAACTAAAAAGAAAATAAGAAGAAGAAGAAGAAGAAGAAGGTCTTACTCTTTCAAAATAGCGATCAGATTATTGTACGAGTCGACGAGAGCGACTCTGGTCGACTCGCCGATCCGGCGTTTCTGAGAATCGTCGATGGCCAAAACGATGGGCACCGACATATTCACGAACGACCCGTCATCGAGTCGGAGTGAATTGAAATGAAGCGTTTGGAGGAACTCGGATTCTCTCATGAATCCACGTAGGGGGCTGGACCACCCTTCGCTGATCACGTGGACCCATTGAAGGTCGATCCGCGACAGCTTGATTCTGGGCAGGGACGCAGCCTCCCTCGTCTTCGCGCCCTTCAGTGACTCCTCGACGAAGAGCTCGACGAGTTTTCCGCCGTCCGGGTCGATCAACCCGTTTGAAATCCGGAGCCTTTGGCGGGTTCTGGGTCTGGAGCCGAGAGGGAGCGAGAGTTTCAGGGCGGGAGTGAAATGTGTATTGAAGGTTTTGGGCAAAGAGGGAGATGGGGTTGGAGTTTTGGCGAAAAGGGTTGCCATGGACGCCATTGGAGGTGGAGACCAAGGCCTGCTCTGCTTGTGTTTTTGGCTCTTCCTGTGCTTCAAGAATCAAATTATTAAGTGGGAGTTTTTTTTATTAAGGGGTTAATAATAATGGAGTGCGAATTTAAAATTTTAGAATCAAAAGAAAGAGTTATTTGAGAGGTAGGGACAAAGGGAAATCTTATCAAATTGAGCAAAGGTGCAATTTGAGTTGGAAAGCATGACTGGAATTCATATTTATAGGGATTTTATTAGGTACAATCTTCGGCTTAAGACAGAGAATGAACCTAGACACTTTTTGGAGCTTTTGTTCCTTTCATTTTTTTATCTTTCTTTGTTGTTTAGCATTGTTTCGGACATCGTTGGTAACCCTATTAATTATAAGACCATGAAATGGTCTTTGTTTCATAAAATGAATATTTGAAGGCTCCAAAACCCCCAAATAATTGGCAATGAATATGAAATTTCTTCTCATGCTTGGTAAGTTTAGAAACATGAAAAAAATAAGAGGTCATTTTTCATTCATACGAGTATATTACACCTTTAAATGCCTCAAAGTGAATTTTGGGATGTCTTTAGGTGCATCCTTATTCTCAAAGTGCACCCTTGAATATCTTAAGGTCAACTTTCGAATTCTTTAAGGTCCACACTCAAAATGTCTCAAAATGAACTATAAAATGTTTCAAAGTGCACATTAAGATAGAAGTGATGAGTTTAGTTTAGATAAAGAAAGCTTTATTCTAATTTTTAAGCTTATAATATATGTGGATCATACAAATACGACATGATCAAACAAATTGTGTGTGTTGACTCATTTCACATAATTTAATAAACAAGAAGACTATGGCTGGTTAAGGTTTAAGCTGGTTATTATTTTATAGAAATTGCGTGTGTCGACTCATTTCATATAATTTAATAAACAAAAATGCTATGGTTGATTATTATTTTATAGAAATTGTGACCATATAGTTTAACATAATGCAACCTAATAATACAAATTGTCACCCTTACACCAAGACCTTGGTGTTCTCAAAAGTTTTGGTCATCAAAAGTTTAAATAGAAACATATATAAGTTTGTATCCTTGAGCCTCGATTGGCTTGGGCGGGTTGAGGCTCTCTTTTTCAGCCGAGTCGAATCGTAGGTCCGAAAGCTAAATGGGTCAACTCAGGTGAAGCAGCTTCGGGTTGGCGGCTTGGGCTGTAAGAAGAAGAAGTGATGGACTGCCACTAGAAGTAAGGGAAGAAATGGTCTGCCATTGGAATAAGATTGAAGATAAATATGCAGGAGAAGAAAACAGATGAGATGGGTCAGTGGAAGCTCCAAATCTAAAATCGGCCAGTTATTGATCTAGTTGGGCGGGTTGGTGGCTGGCGGATGGCGGCTGCGACGGCCGGTGATTTGTTGGGTCACAAGAAGTCGGTGGTCGAACTAGTCGGCTTCATGCCCACCCTTGAGTTTAAGCGTTTTGCTATTAATATAAATGTAAATAATTATAAACCCCCTAGTTAGAGGTAAAATATCTCTTAACCTCCACCCAAAATCTAACTCTCTCAAAACCCCCAATTTTACACTTAATATTTTCCTAAACCCCTTAGTCAACCTACACCCATCCACAGTTGACCCCTTTTTAAAGACAATTCCTATTATACCCTATTTCATTTTCTCTTCCTTATTTGCGTGAAACTCTCTCTCTGTGCATAACCTCTCTCCTCTAGTTTGCCTTTCTCCTTCTCTCTCTCTCTCTCCTCTGGTTAGCTCTCTCTTTCCCCTCTGCAAGCTCGATCCTCTGGCCAGCTTCGTTCTCCTTTTAGAAGCCATGTTCTGGCGTCTATGGAAGCCGTGGTCCGGCGTCGATGGAAACCCTGGAAGCCCTGGTCAGATGAGGCAAGCGTTGGAGCAAGCTCAGCAGCCATGTGAGAAGCGGAGGCGAGCAGGAATCATCCGACCCAGTTTAGCAACTCCCAGTCCGACTACTCCTCGGCGACGGTGACGACTATAGCAGAAATGGATGTTGGCATTCATGCTTTAATCACGGTGAGTCAACTGGAGCTGGAGGAGATAGTGGTAGCTAACCGGAGCTGGGTAGGCGTCACCAATATTGGAGGAGTGGCTGCGAAAAAAAATGGTAGAGGAAGAGTTAGTTCTTGCACG